>PVJH01003839.1:0-135156 GCA_004026705.1 Nesogale talazaci | reverse complement strand
CATCAGCGAATAATGATAACTTGACCTCCTCCTCTCCCATTTGGATACCTTGAATGTCTTTCCGTTGTCTTATGTTAATTGCTAAAACCTCCAGTACTATATTGAATAGAAGTGGGGATAACGGGCATCCTTGTCTAGTCCCCTTCTTCAGTGGGATTGATTTAGTCTTTTCTCCATTGACTATTATGTTAGCTGTTGGATTCTAATGCAAAGGGATTTAAAGCTTGTAAATGACAACAGACAACAGTTGGTCTCTTTTTGCCTTGACCAAGAGGAGAAATGGAGATCAGTATAGAAAGGGTGACTAATCACCAGCATGAACAATTACCTGCCTCCTTTGTCATCCCTGTGACCAAAACTTGCCTGCCAACCACTACTCACCAGTTTAATCAAAGGCTCACTAAGACAATTATAATGAAAGAGGGAACATATAGAATGAAGTTTTTAATCATGGCATCCAGACATTCTGGACCATGTAGGCTTTATGAACCACTGAAAAACTGAAGTCTTCTTAAAGTATGGTTTCCTTAAAAATTATGCTCTTTATAAAAAAGAGAACATTTGGGTTATCAAAAGGGCAAAGGTGAAACAAAGACAAAGATATATTACCCAGTTCAGGAGGAGCATGGGGTGGGGTTATATTGTCAAGAGTTTTCTGACATGCAGAACCTAGAAAGGACGTAGGAAGTCCAGCAAAACTGTCACACAGGTCTGGTCGGCTGCCTATCAAAGGATGATAGCTGCCGGGGGTTACAGGAGAGTGAGCAAGGCCATAACAGAGATACGTACATGGTGGTGACTATTTATTCATGAAGCTTGGGGAAGCTCTTCTTCATGTAGTCCAGCTTCAGAAACTATTTGCTTTGTATGCTCCTCTTATCCTTATTAATTACTCACACATCATTTGAATTCTGGAATTTTTATGGATTTATTGTCCCCCAATAATAAGACAAGCCAGGTACTCTCACTATGGTTATCAATATTATAAAATTTAAGTACTTCTATTTAAAAAGGAAATAGCAAATATTCCATTCGACATATTGTGGAAAGAAGAAAGCGTTTTTCATGTCATTTTCAAAATCATCATCACTTAGATATTTTGTTTGAAATAGCCCACTGTGTCCTCTAAGACACAATATCAATTGATTGTTTTATATATATATGTACATATATATGTATTCAAAAATCATAGCACATATGAGAAGACTCCAAAATATATGTGGGAAAATTTGATTATCTTTAATTTTGTGAATTTTATAAAAACCAACTCATATAAGTATGTTTATCACATTAATTAGATTAATTTCAGAAAAGCAATTTCAGTATTCAAATTCTGATAGTCTGATTATAAGTATCAAATACCTCCAGACCCACTGATATCAGTCTCCCCCTTTTATTATCTGGGATCATATGTTTCAGCCTGAATTGAAGAAAATCAAATTTGCCATTTTTGCCTGTTGGATTCTAAGATTCCTACAACCAGATCTGAACCTTCCATAGCTGGTATCCAGACAAGAACAATGGCTATGCTTTTACAAAATGAATTGCCTATAAATCTAGGTACTCCCACCTATATTATAAACATTATTTATGAAGTAAATATAAGCAATAGTTATTGCCATAATATAGACAATAGCAATATTTTGTACATTAAAAATTTAATAGCAAAAAAATACTAGCTATCTTATTTGTTTTGTTTGAAGCCTGTTCTCAATCATACTTCCATCAATCAAACAGGCCTCTGTCTCCTATTTCATTCTCTTCTTCTTTTTGACCACTTCCTTTCAGACCAGGAACATCCCTAAATCACTCTTCTAGCAACTGCATCTATCTTTCTCATGTACCCTCTATCCACAACCAAATTCATCCCATTCCTTTCCAATTGGATTCTTAAAATCTAATCTATGTTAAAGTAACTCATTCATTATTCAGTGCACTGCTACTTGGCTTCTTCTAAGTACTCCTCCGAAGGTCTTCTTCACTCCTTGTCTAGAAGTCTATTACTATACTCTTGGGTTTATTTCTCTTGGATTCTCTCAAAAATGATCTCTTGATTTGCCTTATGCACCACTGTCATAATAATCCTTCTGCTGTCTAGCTGAGCACTGTGGATTTTTTATTTTTTGTTTTGTTTTTGTCTTCAGTGACATTGATTGTAGTATTTGTCTCTATCTCTTAAACATTCTTGTCACTACTCCCCTGCAGAAGTTCTATGCATAATCTAAGTTGTATTATTTTTATTCGAATCTTTAAAATGGGATGATAATATCTGAGTGTATTTATACATGTGAAGCATGCTATGTGTGCTTAGAAAATATTAAAGCACTCAACTCTAGGAAGGAAAGCGTGCTGCAAGAAATATAAAAAGTATGGGCAGGTAAAGACTTTTCTGAATTCCTTGTTGGAGGGACCCCCAGTTCTTGCATAGCTTTTAATGCCAGGCTGGAATGGAAGAGAGGTAATAAGGTGGCCAACGCACTCTTTTCACAGTAATGATGTGGATAAGTCACATTGTATAATAGAGACAAATATTTCTGAATGGAATTAAGCATAATGTTTTGTGTTTGTGTTTTTGTAGTGGTGTCCTTTTCCCCTTTTCAGCTGACCCTGAAAAAAAGCCATTTGTATCAAGGAGGATTTTGAGAAACTCCTTTTCATTTATATATATACACACACACACACACACACACACACACACACACATATATATATACACACGCCTGCTGATGCAATTCTTTGTTCATTTGTTCATTCCACACACGTTTTTAAATTTGTACCCTGTCTTTGGCACTGTTCCAAGTGCTTGAAAACAATCATAAACAAATGAGGTCCTCTCTGTCAGAGAGCTTACTATCTGTAAATAGCTTTTCAAGTTTTCTATAACTTTCCATAAAACTTGACATGAAATAGTTCTTGAAAACCAATTAAGAAATCCTCTGTGCTAAAACCCCTTTGTTCTTATACCGATGATTTTCACACATACCACTGTTTCCTTTAAGGGTGTGCATACATCCAAACAATGCTAAGAATTTGTGATGAACTAAGGGATACATAGGTCTTATTTTTATTTACAAATTTGATTTTGAACAGGATATTGAGGCTCACGGTTTGACCTAAAACACCTTTGATCTTCTCATCATTATGGTAGAACAAGTCTAATATACATCTACTTTACATTATGTCTAATAAAATCCTATTCTGGATTTGACAAGGGAAAGAAGTGTTTGATTGTAAGTATAAATTCTGACTATAAATGAGATCAAATGAGTGAAATTTCCAGTCAGGCTTGGCAGAAATCAGAACATGTGAATCGAATAGCCATAACTAGGTAGAAAGAGCAACAACAGCCTCCTATAATCTGGGATTCTGTTATTTCTCAGAGCTGGAGTGCAAGAATGAGAAAGGGCTTATATGAATATATAGCCCAGCTTTCTGTGATGCACATTCACCATCTTTCTTTTTCCTTTTGCCCCCATGGTATTAAACAAAGCCCCTCTCTTATGGAGACGGTGCTCATGTAAAATAAGTTTTCCAATGTTCTGGCAAAAGCAAATATGTGTTCAAACCCTCTGAGAAAATGTTATTTTACCTAAAGGACACTATTGTTGAAAGGTTGGTGGTTTGGGGAAGGGATTTTGAAAGCACTCATGATTTCTATACCTTTTTCTCAGTTCTAGCCTAGTGTGTGCTGAATACAATAAAACACTCCGCACACCCCTGCTCCCCCCCAAAGCTAAAGCCTATACTTTTCCAATGTACATCTCTCAAATCTCCTTAAGATGTTACTGGGGGACACAGGTGTATTACTATTTTTTTCTCCATGTGCATTTTTAGATGTGTTTCACTCTTGCTCAGGTTATGAGAGTTGGCGGCTGCCTAGTGCAGATAGTGAGCCCGGCTGCTTCGAGGTGTCTTCCTGGAAAGCACCCGGGGCTCCGAGACCCGCTGTTCTCACCTTATCGCATCTGGAGCAGAGATTTGCTCTGCTCGTCATATTTTGGCATCTGTGAATCACCGTCATGTTGTCATATTCGCCATTACAAAGTGGCCGATGGGAAAAGAGCCAACTACTTGAGGCACTTGCTATGAAAAAAAATGTCTGATTTCAGCATTATTCATTGGAAATGCTATTTGTGAAAGCGTTTGCTTTGGTTTCTGAGATACCAGCAATAATTTTCAGAGGCAATGCATAACCCTCCTTATAGAAGACCTGTTCTTGTATTCTGAATGGGGAGGGATCCAATAATTACTGACAGCTGCAACAAAGTGACACAGGTAGGAACCAGGAGTGAGTAATTATTCACTGTTTATTTATATTTTATCAGGAGCACATGCGAATTACGGGGATCATGAATGAGTTATGCTGACATAGGTAATTTACTGTAATTCTCTTGAGTCTATTTACCCCTTGTAATTTTCTCTTTTCATAAACATGTGAATTTAAGTGGGCAAAAATAAAAAGTTGTATGAACTCACAATAGGTTCTGAAAAAAGGAGAGTAAATTCACTTGCACGGGATAAAAGACATAATATCCATTGCAATGGTAAACTCACCTTACTTTAGCCAAGTCTCTTCAGAAAATGTCAAGATCTCATCTTTCTGCAGATCTCACTTCCCACATTTTTTGTCCAAAGAAAGCAGGACCACCCAACCTTTATGGAGATGTGGCAGAGCAGAGAATACTGAGAATTGTGTTTTTATTTTTCACATCACTCTACAAATGCTAACTATGTTTACCCGTGTCAGTGCTACTCAAACCTTATATTAGAATGATCGATTTTAGGACATCCTGTTTAGCTCATCATTTTATACAAGGTTTGCCAGTGTCTCCAAAAGATCTGTGGGGACAAGATGGAAGGGCTACATCAGGTAGAAGAAAAGCCACTTATATGAAAAAATGTGTATAGATATTTAATTAAGGTATTTATTGAATATTTACCAAAAGCATGTCTCATAAAATAGTGGCTCTGGTGGGATACTTTGACAAAACTTCAAAAATTTATCACCCAATTCTGGGCATTACTCAAAACAAATTTCTATTAGAAAACTGTAGTGTGCATAAGCATTTAGAAATATCTGTGTGGTTCTTTCATTAAAAAATTGAAAAAAGTATTGTGCAGAGAATTTTTATCCCTTAGTTGTATTCTTCACCACTTCAGTTTTACAAAGTAAATCACTTAATAATCAGCAACTTAATAATTTATAAACCCCACCTATTTTAATAACAGGAATGCTAGTGTTTCTTCTTTTATTTAATTATTGTATTGGTGGTTTGTACAGCTTTTATCACAATCCACGCTTGCATCCACTGTGTCTAGAACATTTATACATGTGTTGTCATCATCATTTTCAAAGCATTTTTTTCAACTTGAGTCGTTGGTATCAGCTCATTTTCCCTCTCCCCCACCCTCCCTCCTGAACCCTTCATAATTGATAAATTATTACTATTTTCATGTCTTAAGCCAACTGTTGTCTCCCTTTAACCACTTTTCTGTTGTCTGACCCTCTGGAAGTGAGTTATATATAGATCATTGTGATCCTTGCCCTTTTTCTCCCCCCACCTCCTTTTTCCCCTCCTGGTATTGCTACTCTTCTTATTGGTCCTGAGTGGTTTGTTTGTCCTGGATTCTCTGTGTTTCCAACTCTTATCTGTATCAGTGTACATGCTCTGGCCTGACTGAATTTGTAAGGTAGAATGGGGGTGATGACTGGGCAAGGGTGGGGGGAGCATTAAAGAACTAGAGTAAAGTTACATGTTTCATTGGTGCTATGCTGCACCCTCACTGTCTAGTTTCTTTCTTGTGACCCTTCCATAAGTTTCTGTGGTATCTCAGTGTTGTTTTAATTTGCCTTTCTCTTATGGCTAATAATTTGGAACATTTTCACATAGGTTTATTGGCTAATTGGATTTCTGCCCTTGCGAAATTTCTGTTCAGGTCCTTTGACCACCTCCTCAGTGGACAATTAGTTGTGTGTGCATATGTGTGCGTGCTTGTGTGTGTGTGTATGTGTGTAAGCAAAAATTGTATTGCAGATTTTAATAATAAAGCCTTTGTCTGATGTGTCATCACTAAAGATATTTTCCCAGTCCTTGGGCTCTCTTATTACTCTCTTGGTGAATCCTTTTGATGTACACAGGTATTTTATCTTCAGTATATCCCTACTTTCAAACTTGCACCTCCTCTTTTGTGTCCTTCGCTATTTCTGATAGCCAATGTATTCCCAGTGTCACAGTTCCCAGGTTGATCCCAGTTCTCTCATTGATGTCCCTAGTAATTTGGGGTTTTATGTCAAGGTTTGTGATTCACCTTGAGTTTATTCTTGTGCATAGAGTGAGGTAAGGGGCTTGCTTAGTTTTTCTGGTAGAGAGCCTTTTTTTTTTTTTTTGAAGTACCACTTGTTGAAGAGGGCACCTACTTCCCATTTGATATTTTTGGGGTCCTTATCAAAGATCAGTTGTCTGTGTGCTGATAATTATTTTTCTGGGTTGTCAGTTCTTTTCCACTGGTGTAAGTATCTGTCATTATACCAATGCCATGCTGTTTTGACCACTGTGGCTGTAAAAAAAGGTGCTAAAATCCAAAAAAGCAAGCCCTCCCTCTTTGTACTTCTTCTTGAGGAATTCTCTGCTAATTTGGGGCTTTTTCTCTCTACATAAGAAGTTAGTTATCTTTTCCAATTCTTTGAAGAAATATGATGGTATGGGTGCTGGGATAGCATGAAACTTATATAGTGCCTTGGACAAAACTGGCATCCTTTGTATATCGTGTCTTCCAATCCATGAGCCTGGAGTATTCTTCCATTTGTTGAGGTCACACTTGGTTTCTTGTAATAACGTTCTATAGTTTTCCTCATACAAATCTTTTTTTTTTTAGACAGGCATAGCCCTAGATATGTGCTTGACTATTGTAAAGAGTGCTAACTTTTTGATCCCCTCTTTTGTGCTCTTGTTCTGTATATATGGTAGTCTAACAAACTTCTGTTTGTTGATCTTGTAGCCTGGCACTATGCTGTATTCCTCTATAATTTTCAGCATCCCCCTTGTGGAGCCTTCGGGATTTTCCATATAAAAAGTCACATCATCTTGAATAATGATAGTTTCACCTCTTCTTTCCCCAGGCTGATACATTTGATGTCTTTTATTTGTCTTATGTTGTTAGCTAGGACCTCCAGTGTGATGTTAAATAAGAGTGGCGGTAAGAGGTAAAGTAAGTTCCTTACCTGATTCCCCTTTTCTGTGTAATTGTTTTTGTCTTTTTTTTTTTCGTCTACTACTTTGGCTGTTGCTTTTCATATGTAGCTTGTATTATCTTGAGGAATGTAACTTCTATTCCTATCTTCTTGAGTGTCTTAAGCAGGAATGTGTGTTGAATGTTGCCAAATGCTTTTTCCATGACTACCCATATTATCATGTGGTTCTTATAGTTTTTCAAGTCAATGTGGTGAGTAATAATGAACTTTCATATATTCAACCATCATTGTACCCCTAATATGAATTCCTCTTGGTCATGGTGAATTATTTGTTTCATATACTTTTGTATTCTATTGACCAGTATTTTGTTAAGGATTTTTTTGCATTGTTGTTCATTAGAGATATTGGTTTATAGTTCTCAATTCTTGTGGGATCCTTGCTCACTTTAAGTATCAGAGTTATATTAGCTTCATAGAAAAAGATCAGGAGTGTGTTGTCATCTCATGCTTTCTAATGCCATGAACTTTTAATACAGTTCCTCATGTTGTGGGGATCCCCCAACAATAAAAAATATTTTTATTATTACATCATAATTGTAACTCTGTTACTGTTATGGCTTCGGTGACCCCTGTGAAAGAGTTGTTCACAGGTTGAGAACTGCTGTGTTCTGGAGAAGTTTGAGTAGGATTGGTGTCAGTTCTTCCCTGAATGCTTGGTAGAATTCTCCTGTGAAGCCCAGGGGATATTTTGGTTGATATTTTGGTTGAAACCAAAATCCCTTGATGACCGTATCTATTTCTTAGAAATAGACTTAACTATTTCTTCTATTGCTGAATCTGTTGATATCCATCTGGGCTACTCTATAGAGGTATGCTTTTTCCAAGTATTTGTCTATGTCTTCCAAGTTGTTAAATTCATTGGAGTACAGGCTTTGTAGTACTGTGTAATTAACTCTTTTTTATTTCACTAGGACCCATTGTAATGTCCCCGGTTTCATCCCTCATCCTTGTTATTGAAATTTGTTCCTTCCTTTCTTTGGATTGGTTAGCTAGCTGTTAGTCAATTCTGTTAATCCTTTCAAAGAACCAACTTTTAGCTTCATTGTTTTCATAGTTTTTCTCTCTCATGAATCTTAATGCTGATTTTTATTATTTCTTTTCTTTTGCTATCAGTAGGATTGTTCTGTTGACTTAATTCCAATTGCTGTAAGTTTTATGTCAGCATAGCAATCATAAGTCTCTCTTCTTTTTTCATGTGTGCATGTATTGCTATCAAATGACCTCTGATTGCTTCTACTAGGTCCCAAAAGGTTTTGGTACATCTTATTCTCATTCTCATTGGTTTCTAAGAACTTCCTAATTTTCTCTCTGATCTGGGCCAGTACCCACTCATTTTGCAATAAAAAGTTATTCATCTTCCAATTGTTTGACCTTGTTTTCTTAATCGTCCTTTTGTTGAATTCCAGCCTTGTGGCATAGTCATTGGAGAGAGAAGTCTATATGCTCTCTATGTGTTTGAATTTACAAAAATTCTACTTGTGTCCCAGTATGTGTTCTTTCTTTGAGTATGTGCCATGTAGGCATGAAAAGACTGTGAAATTTTTTGCCTTTGCGTGGAGAGCTGTGAAAATACCAGGTTAAGTCATCTATTTGTAATGTTTAGATCTGTAGCCTCCTGGTTAACCTTCTTTCCCTATGATCTGTTCTTCTCGGAGAGTGATGTATTAAAGTCACCTACTATAATTGTTGAACCTGTGATTTCTTTTTTCATCTTTGTGTTTGCTTGACGAACACCATGGATCTCTCACTGAGCACATATATACTTATTATAATTACTGGCTCTTGGTCTACCTACTGTTTCTTTGAGCATTATACAATATCTCTCCTTGTCTCTTGCTATAGCTTGCACCTTGAAATTAAATTTATCTGAGATTAGGATTGCAACCCATGTTTTTTTGGAATTGCCATGGTATATTTTTCTTCAACCTCTGATTCTCAGCCAGATTTTGTCTGCATTCTTGGGATGTGTCTCCTGTACACAGCAGACCAACAGGTTGGGTTTTCTAAGCCAGTCTGCTAGCCTCTGCCTTTTAATGTCTGAGTTCAGTCCATTGGTATTCAGAGTTATGACATCCATCTGTGGACTGTGTGAGTCTTATGGCTTTTCAAGGGTTGTATTCCCACACTTGGTCAAAGGAGGTTTCTTGAGTTTTATTCTTAATTGGAAGTAGTATTAGGTTGCCATGAATAAGATTAGACCCAATGATACTGAAAGATCAAGTAAGTATCAATGATTTATGGGTTTGTGTGAACAGTTGGCAGGGGGAAATCCATACTAATGTGGATGATATTTTGAAATATTGCAATTAATTACTCTTGTTTGGTTGCTAACCACAAGCACATCAGTTGAAGCCACCAGCCACTCAGAGAAAGAAAGAAGAGATTTTCTATTCCCATGAAGTTATGGTCTCAGAAACCCACAGGTGCAGTTCTATCCTGCCTCATAAGTACACCATGAGTTGGAGTACACTGAACGCCAGTGAGTTTGGTTTAATATAAGAGATCCCACACATGGATATAAAATGGACCAAGAGAGCAATAGAAAAACAATCAGAGACTATGGATAAGCAGTTTTCAAAAGTGAAATGAGGAAACAGCATTAGACTTATCTATAGAAAGTTTAATTCACTGGTAGACATGAGATATAAATTACAAGAAAAAATGAGATGCCCTTTTATTCCACATAAAATTGCCAAAGAATCAAAGTGTTCCTATCTAGAGGTAATGATGATTTAAGCAAAATAACAATGTGAATTGTAAATAACATTGGGAATTATTAAAATTATTATTGTATATTGAATGTACCGATAATTGCTCAAAGGACAAACTAATCTGTTCTTGGAAGAAGTACTCCCTGAGAGTTCCTTAGTGGAAAGGACAATGAGACTTGTTTTACATACTTGGAACCTATTGTCGTGAGAGCTTAGTCCCTGGAGAAGGAGTCCATACTTGTTGAAATAGGTGGGCAGTGAGAAAGGGGAAGGTCCTGGACTGACACTGTGGCTGCAATGACAAACTCAAGCCCAGGGACAACTGTGAGGTTGGCACAGGACTGGGCCATGTTTCAATCTGTTGTACAGTGTCACCCTGAGTTGGAAGAGACTTGATGTCCCCTAACAACAGTAACAGTTGCATTTAACATATCATTTATCCATATCTGTAGTATCTATAGATCTATTATGTCTCTTGTCCCGAATGTTAGGTACACATAAATTCACAAACTGTTACATATACAATTTATGAAATGTTCTGTGACTGATTTATTTCACTCAAACAGTGCCATTTCCTGCTACCATTGCATGCACATTGTATCCATGCATCATGAATTGCAACTGCATTGATCATGATGGGCCTGAAAATCAGCTACTGTCTTGGTGATATCATTTCATCCCTCAGCATAATGTCCTAAAATTTTAAATCTGGGTCTAATTCTTCTCCCATACCTCATTCTCACACTTTGAAAGGATTTCTTCTTAAAAATTTCAACTTTTTATTTTCTCCTTTGACAGCCTTGTCCTTTTTCTTCCATCTTTCTACAATGTTCTGTCAACAGACCCTCACAGACTTCTCCTGGTCATTCATCCATATCTGAGATCAAGTGTCATGCCTTCTGATTGCATGTCATGATCACATAGAATATGATGGCTTCTCCAAACCACTCAGACTGTTAAATTATGCTGTCTCATTTTGTTTAAAGAATTTTGTTTACCCTTTTGTTCATACATTAGTTCAATTTTATTTTTCTTATCCCTCCAGTGTAAAGGTTTAATGAGTATATCACCCCATGAATGCTTATTAAATAGTAATTATTCAACTGCTAATATTCAGAAATGCTTACATTCAAAATGAGACATTTTACTTTAGACAACTGACACTAGGGTGTAGTAGAAGAACATGGGAACAGAATTGTAGATATGATTTATAGGATTGCCAAACAGAACATATGATTATGACAACTGTAATTCTTTCAAGGGATTCTCTTGTATCCAAGTAAAGTTAAAAGTCACCATCTCTCGGCTGAGCCCTGGTGGCATAGTGGTTGTGCGCGGGACTGTGGCCCACTGGAATGGTGGTTCAATTCTGGCTCCCAGGAGCAAAGGCTGGACCTCCTACTCCCACCACCTGAGGGCAGTGATGCCTAAAAAAAAAAAGTCACCATCCCTCCCCTACTGTAACTATTGCTCCTAGAAATAACCATATACTACCTAAACTATGCTATGATATTATTTTAGGTGCCATTGAGTTGGTTCTGATTCAGTGACCCTAGATATAACAGACAAGCAATTCTTATGATGCTTGAGTCTGTTGTTTCTTCCACTTGTAAGTTCATCTCATCAAGTGTCTTCTATATTAAAATTGTACATTATTCCTGTTTATTTTTAAAGAAATTTAGAATTCCAATACAGACATATTTACTTATATGCTATTATAGCAGTTACACAATTTCATGCCAACTTGTTAAAAGAAAGAAGGGATGGAGTCTGGCCTGTTAGTCAGGTCAAAGCCTGAAAATGTCACCTATCATCATGGCTAATCAGGAAGGTTCTAGGAGGCAGAGTACACTCTCTCTTTGTCGACCATTCACATACAGCCACGCAGATGGCATCCAGAGCCCTGGAGACGCATCCACTGCCATTGAGTCCACAGGACTTTCCATCCAGCAACCTGTGAACATCCTCTTCTCATTACCATTGAATGTGCTACGTGAGGCTGGAGAGGAATTCGTGGGCTAATATCAGACACATGTGTTAATATTGAACTTATGAACTCGATCTAGACTAGGCTGGGATGTCTTATTGATGCATACTCACTTCTTCACATAAAGTTCCCTCTTACACATATATGAGTCAATGAATTTGTTTCTCTAGTCAACCCTAACACACCTACACAATTAAATATACTTCACACTTTCAATAACTTCAGTGCTAAATAGTATCCTTTCTTATGTTATACATGATGACCTATTTGTAAAATCACTAAATTTTCAATGTTTAAGAGTAAACATTGTCATTTTATCTTCTCTTTCCTAGCAATTTAGTGCCTAGACAATAAAAGGAAAGCCCAAGACGATAGACTGAAACTTCTCAGGCCAAGAGTCTTCAAACTTTGTACAGAGATTCTGTGACAGTATTTTTTCTCTGTGTATTTTTCCTACAACCCAATTTTTGGTAAATTTTCTGTAAAAGAGTATTATGGCATTTTGCATTGGGCAAAACCTAGGTATATATAATAAATTATATTTGTAAATTATAATAGCAAACAATAGAAAAATAGACCCACTCAAATAATTATATTTTAAAAACCCTACCATATTGAGAGATAAAATTGCCATACAATATTCCACGGCCCTAAATACATATGTCACCATTTAATCTCCATGCCAGCACCATGAGGGTGTTACTATGATTTTTCTCATTTTAAAAGTTAAATAAATAGTGGAGTGAATGATGAAGTGATTTGTCCGAACATGTACTGTAGTAAGTGTTGAATTGCCAGTTTGACTCAAACAATGTGCTCCCAAATCAATACCTTTGACCACTCACTATTCACGTTTGATACTGTGCAATAGAGCTTAAAATATTGTGATGCCTTCCAAAGAAAACAGCTCCATTTCCTAAGTGCAACTTTTTAAAATTCCAAAAGGAGGCATATTTCTGTATATATTGCACAAATACACATGTACTTTCAACAACTTTTTTGATAAATAATGCCTGCTTCATATTATACATGACAGATTACTTTTTAGCCTCTAAAAAGTTCAGCACTTTTGATGCATACACAGACATATCAGTGCATAGTGGAGTGGGGGAGAGTTGAAACTGAGGACACAAATTAAACTATCCGTGTGTTTTGGCAATGTAACAGTCCATTTTTTGCAAAGAACAGTGTAGACAGACATTACAGGACATGCTTTTATTTGAGATAACCTTTTAACTTAGGTGATGATTAACAAGCAAATACATTAACAAGAGTAAAATTTACGAATAAAAGGGCACCATGAAGAACTTTAATTGAACTCTCAATCAAAAGCAATAATACATTTGTCACTCATAACTACAAAGAACCATGCTAATTTTTTACAAAAGTTTAACATTCAGCATACTCAGCAGCAAGAGATTCATAGAACAAGCAGAACATGCACAAATAAAAAGCTACATGAAAAAAAAACACTGGAGGCCAGCCAGAAAATTTTTTTAAAAATCTGTATAATTGTCTTGCTAAGTAACCAAGTGTACTTTAAGAGCCATCTGGTCCCTTGTCATGCTCTATATCTACTGTCCCCTACCAATGTAGACATGGACATGGTTTATGGCCCCTTAATTAAGTGGAATTAATGTGGAATTATAGGGCATGGCTACACAACAGTGTATTTTATATTTTGATTTTTGATAAAGTAGTTGGCTGCTGATGATTAGATTTTCAAAGTATCTTGAATATGAATGGCTAATATGTTTATCTTATTTCTGCTCCATGTATAAAGCTTAATATCAAAATATATATTTCAGGTAATGAACATTGTACATATTATCATTTCTTAAGAGATGTGAAAGTTGTGATTTTTAGGCTTGGCTTTCCAGTCCTGGAAGCACTTTTATAAAAGAAAAACAATTTTGAGTCAAGGAAGCTGAAGTGAAAGTGTTCATTTATCACACAGTAAGTGTGTGACCTTGAGTTAGCAAATGTAGTATCTTTTGATTTTAATTGTCCCATTTACTGAGCTCAAGCACGGGGCTCCAACGATCAAAGTTGTCTTTGCTGGACTTTCACAATTTGAAACTTAAGAAAATCTGACCTTCAATGGATAATTTTATCCTTTTAATTCTCTGCTCCTCTGTTTTCCCCATGAACATGGATTTGGTGCTTCAGCTACCCAAGCCCCAAGTTGGAAAGCTCTCCTATAAACGGTTACTCTCCGATGGTAAAAAACAATCTTTGAACTATGCCACTTCGGTGCCTCTGGAATCTCTTCCCTCTTTTGTATCTCAAATGCTATTATTTCAGTTAGTACAGTCACAATATCAACTATGAATCCCTACTGGGACCCAATTGTTAAAATAAGAAATAAGCTATCAACTTTTCACGTTAAAATCTCCCAGAATCTTTCAATGAAAATTTGAAATATTTTAGCATTGCATAATGTCAGAATGCTCAGGATTTATTTCCTGTCCTCCTCCACAAATTCCCTCTTTGGACCAAAATGATCTACTGGTAGCACTCCAAGCTGTCAGGGTCTCCCATGTCTCCTGTCTTTTCCTATTTGTTTCCCACTTTATGATGAAATTCCACACACTCGCAAAGTCACACTTCGGTTTCAGCACTCAAAAAAGACAAAAGCAAGGCTGCCTCAAATGCTCTCTAATGTCCACGACACATGTGCATACATATGCAGGCACAGTCACACTCGTGACAGAAGATCATCTTTTCCACAGTTGCTGTTAGGTATGGTTGAATCAGTGCTGATAAATGACAGCCGTGTACATAACAGAAAGAGACATCACCTGGTCTTGTACCATTCTCCAAGAGCGCTCGTGTCACAGTTGCTTACAGGTTGAACTGCTAACCACAAGCCCAGTGGTTCAAACTCACCAGCAGCTAAATAGGAGAAAAAGGAGGTTTCTTTTCCCATAAAGCTTCACCGCCTCAGACACCTGCAATGGCATTGTACACCAACTTGCAAGGTCACCAGGAGCAAGGATTGACTTGATGGCAGTGAATTTTGGGTGTGCCTACCGTTGCTGCCATTCTCCTCATGTGTTTGAGCATCATTTTTGTCACTCAGCCAGTCCATCCCACAGAGGGGCTTTCTCATTTTCACGCACCCTTGACTTTTATCAAGCTTGATGTCCTCAAAGTCCTGAGGCAAGCACTCCCACACTTGTTCCTACAAGCATCCTGGCTGTCTCTCTTCTAAGAAAACTGCTCATTCTTCTGGCAGTGCCTGGTATATTCAATAGTCTTCACTGACACCCTATTCAAGACATAGTTGCTTCCATCTTCTCTGCTCATTATCTAGCTTTCCCCTGCATATGTGACTGTTGAGGATATCTTGGCTTGAAAATTACTTCCTTGATTTCAAAGTGACAGTTATGCATTATAGAACTTTAAACAGACATCTAAAGATTTCTGCCACAGATTTTCAAATGAAATGCACAGTTTGATTCCTTGACTTGCCTCCTTGGACGTTTGTTTAAGATCCCAGTAGAACGGAAAGCTTGACAATTCCACTCTCTTCACCATTTCAGATGATGTTTCTCATTTGCCCTAGTTGTGAAGACGTTTTCTTTCATTAAGTTGAGGCGCAAACCATATAACACTGTAATATTGATCTTCATCAGTATGTACTTCAATTCCTATTTGCTTTCAGTGAGCATGGAAGTGCATTTTTGTACAACAGTTTGTTAAAGACTGTTTCTCCAGTTGTGAAGCTACATTCCTCTGCAGAGTATCCAGTTTCTTGGATTACTTGCTTTAGTATAGATTGAGGAACATGGTGAGAGGATGCAAACTTGACTCACTTTTGGTGGAACCCTTTAGTAACTTTTGGTTTGGTTTGCTCTTCAAAGCTTGGCCAGTGTACAGGTTTCATGGTATCATAATGAATGTTCAGAATTCACATTCTTTTCAATGTCCCCAATTTGTTCTGATTCATACTCCCATATGCCTTTTCATTGTCACTAGAACACAGGTAACCATCTTTTGAGTATTCTCTGCTTTCAGATAAAACCTCTCTGATGGTCCTACCTCATATTACACCAATAAAAAAGGAAAGTAGCCCATTTCATGGACCATAATGACCACTCGTGTCATACTTTTTATTTTTCTATCTATATCTGTGCTTAGTTATTTGAAAAGGAAATCTTTTACATTGAAGACTTATTTGCTCTATGTTGCTTCACATTAAAATATTTTTAAATGGATTTTTCGTGTTGATCCAAGTGCCTTGAAGGCAGACCACTCTTCAAGTGTGGAATGCGTGTGACTCTCCTCCTGTCCTCATGTGCAGGCAGTCACTTGCATGGAGATGTAGAAGCTGCTGCTGCACACCTTGGTTGGGAAGTCATCTGGTGAATGTGAATCTGTTGAGGGTAGAGGGCATACCGGGTAAAGAGACTCAGCAATGGAATCTCCTGACTTGCGCAGAATGGTCACCACATCTTATCTAGATGATGACCTTGAATTTTTCTATAGTTGCACTATTTATACCCTTACAAATTAACTAGTTACAGCTGTAATTTTACTGGAAGGGGTTTAGAAATTGATCTTTGTGATCAGCTCCTCCTTTCTCCCCCCACCCTCCCCTAGTCCTCCTGGTATTTCTACTCTTCTTTTTGACCCTGAGCGATTTATCTATCCTGGATCCCATGTTCTGCAGGTTCTTATCTGTAACAGTGTGCATGCCTTGGTCTGATTTGTTTTTTTTTTTTTACCTTGGTCTGATCTGTTTTTTTTTTTATTTGATGCTTCCACAAACTTTTCTGAAAAGCCATCAATGTTTAAAGCAGGGCAACTCCTTGTGTGTTTTACTTTCACTTGAAGTCGGCCAGTCATCTGTTGTGAACAAGACATAAGGACAATCTATTTTTAAAAAGGTAGTTGAAGTTATCCCCCTTTATACAGAACAACCTTGGATCATATTTATCACTATGGCATCCTGTCTACTTAATGCCCTTTTAATGTCTCAAATATTCCACCTTGGGAGATTATTTTTGTAGTCACTCTTGTCATATGGAAACAAGACAAAATCCAAAACTACTCTCTATGATTCTTTGAAGGAAAAAGAAACAGGTCAAAGACCATAACTAGATTATAAATGGAGCAAATTAGATCCATGGGAAATACACGATTGTTTTCAGGCTAAAAGTTGTTTAAAGACTGGAAAGCAACAAACCCATATGGAAGAAGCACACCACCATGTGTGATCATAAGGTGTTGACAGGATCAGTTATCGGGCATCAAAAGACCCCAAGCAAACAATTATATAGATGTGAATGAGGGGGCTGGAGTGAAGCCCCAAAGCCCACCTGTAGACAATTGGACCTACCCTCACAGAAGGGTCACAAAAAAGGGGTGTGTCAGCCAGTATACAGTATAGCACCAATGAAACATACAACTTCCCTCTAGTTCTTTAGTGCATACTTTCCCCTACTCCCAATATCATGACCCTAGTCCTACCTTACAAATCTGGCTAAACCAGAGCGTGTACAGATGGTACAGATAAGAGCTCTACACACAGAGAATCCAGGACAGATAAACCTCTCAGGAACAGTAAAGGGAATAGTGACTTCACAAGGGTAGAGCAAAGGTTGGGGGATAAAAGGGAACTAATCACAAAGATTGATATGCCCCTCCCAGAGGGATGAACAACAGAAAAGTGGGTGAAGGGAGACAGCAGACTGCATAAAATATGAAAATAATAATTTCTAATTTATTGAAGGTTCATGAGGGTGGGAAAAGAAAATGAAAATAAGAACTGCTGGGATCAAGTAGCTAGAAAATGTTTTGAAAACGATGATGGCAACATATATATAAATGTGCTTGGCACAATGGATCAATGTATTGTTATTAAAGCTGTAAGAGGCACCAATACAAGGATGTATAAAAAAAAGAAAAGAAAAAGAGACA
This sequence comes from Nesogale talazaci, assembly GCA_004026705.1. Classification (NCBI taxonomy): domain Eukaryota; kingdom Metazoa; phylum Chordata; class Mammalia; order Afrosoricida; family Tenrecidae; genus Nesogale; species Nesogale talazaci. Next base: position 117,281 of record PVJH01003839.1, on the reverse strand, counting down.
AAGAGGCATTCTAGGCTCTCACATTCGCTGTGGTCCTAAGTCAGCCCAATTGTTCCTTGGGAGAAAGGACAATGAAACTTTGTCTTCCATACTTTGGACATGTTGCCAGAAGAGACCTGTCTCTGGAGTGGGGCACCATACAAAGAAAGGGGACACTGAAAAAGAGGAAGCCCCTTCATGAAATGCACTGACACCGTGGCTGGAACTATAGGCTTGTATTCACAACGATTGTGAGGACGGCACAAGCTGAGTAGTGTGTTGGCTTGCTGTGGGTTGGAATTGACTTGATGGCACTGAATAAACACAGCGAGGACCTAGTTCTGAGACTGGAAAAAGGGCAGATGGGTTAGGACCATAATGGAAGGTCAGTGTGCTTGGAGTATTATGAGAGGAGTGTATTGTGGGCAATTCGATTGGAGAACTTAGCAGGGTTCTGAACAATACGACTTGAAGGTCATGTGAAAGATCCTAAAATATACTCTATGAGCAACAAAAAAGAATAATATTGAAATATTGAAGTATTGCTGGGACTTTTTCATAGGATCTGCTTTTTATAAAAAAAAAAGGCATTTTGGCATTCTGTAAGGAGAATTGAATAGCATTGACATTTAGGTATAGGAAGAACTAAAAAATTGTGGTGGTCCTTAGGAAAGTAGAGCAATGAAACTAAAGCAATCCATGAAAGATTGCGGAGTTGAGCAGAAATAATGGTGGTGATCTGGGAATATCTTTGTTCTTATTGTGGATGCTTCCATTTTTATTAAAGTAATTACTTACCTCTTTTGAAGCTGATTTTAAAAGTTTCCCTATGTCTTATAACTTTGCTCCATAGATTTTCAATGGCTGTAGCCTCTATTTTACATAGAATTTCTATGGGATGAGAGGGACTTGCTGGCATCTAATATAACCCTGGTGAGGTCATGTGATTAATGTCACCTTACTAACTACAAGGACAGCAGTTTGAAACCACCAGCCACTCAGACACAGCTTCTACTTCCATAATGATCAAAACTCTTGGAAACCCAAGAGATAGTCCTTCTCCATCTGTAGAAATCAATTTAATAGCAATCAAGTGGTGTCTTTGTTTTCATTTTTCAGAAGATTGCCAGGCTATTCAACCCCCACCCCTACCCACAGCACCTCAGAGTGGACTTGGACTAGAAACAATGTTCTTTGGTGTTCGCACAACCCAGGTTGTCTACCATGGCAGAATCCATTGCCATTACATCAAATCAAACACAAGGCATCCGCATGTATAAGAGAGTAGAACTGTTAGGTGAAGTTTTCATGCTTGTGATCTTTACCTGAGTGGATTGCCAGGCTTTTCTTCTGTGCCTCTGTTGGATAGATATGAACTACTGAATTTTACATTAACAAAAAAGTATGAATCATTTGTGCTTCCCAGGGATCTTTTGCTCAAAGCACAGACCTAAACCCACTGCCACCAATTCGATTGACACTTATAGTGACTGCATAGCAGAGAATAAAACTGCTTTGGGGCGCTTCTGAGTCCAACTCTTTATGGGAGAAGGTAGCAGAACCTTTCCTCAGTTGACCAGGGGCTTTGAACTGCTGACCTTGTAATTAGAGGCCCAACCCTTAACCCACTGTGCCACCCAGGATCTTGCAAAGCACAGAGAGGCCACTTAGCACCTATATGGGCAGAGGAACATATACTTTAATTGTTGCATTTACACTTAGCTGCTACTACATCTACCCTTAATTTCTGGGAGGGCGCCTTCAAGGACGAACCAGACTGGTTTTGCACAAGACAGAAGAGCCCACCCAAGAGAATTGGCCCAGGGCACAGCCCAGCCCTCAGAGCGCAGAGAATTACCAGACCAGCACTTCATCCCCCCCTGAGCACCGGTTGCCTTTCTAAACCTTATTAGAAAGTCAATCTAGGACCAGAGTAAGAAGCAGTTTTGCTGTCTTGACAATTTAACACTCAGGTGAACTCAGATGAATTTACATCAGAAGCTACCTCTGTTTACAAATTAGTATCTAAATGTTATCAATTTTGCAAGCACTTGGGTTTTACATGTTTCGAGGCTACAAGAAAACATATCTTTTAAAAAGCTACTGTAGAGAGGCACCCAAATGTTGGCATTTGAAACAGGCAGATATAGACAATTGAAAAAGCATCCGGATATTCTTGCTCTGCAAGCAAGGTGGGCTCCTTAGGAAATTATATATGACCATTTTGACAGTCACTTCTGAAGAAACTAATTTAGGTCTTCTGGAGAAATACAATCAAAAGGCCTGCCTGCACTGCCACTGCGTCTCCGACAAGCCCCCTGGCTTCTCCGGACTTTGCCTCTCATTAGAATTCCATCGGGTATTGATTCACACCAGCTTGTTTAAAGTACAATCTGTGGTGCATATTGAATGGAGTCCTGACTGCACATCACTTTGATCATATTTTTGAGGAGTTGTAAATAAAAATCATTCCAACTCTCATTCAGTTCAGGGGACAAACGCCTATAAGAAACCCACATAATTGTTGTAACATTTGAATTGAATGTATTTCCTATGAATAACTTCTACCTGGTAATATTTTATTTTTATTTAAGGGAAAGGAAGTCTCTCTGACAAATCACCCATAAAAGGCCTGGCAGAGTCATTAAGTTCACACTTCTCTCATTATAGTCAGTGTGGGGAGTATGCTCCCATCTGCACCTTTGACCCGACACTGTGCCTCATAATTTGGGGGCTTGCCTCTCAGACAGGAAACTCATTAGGTTTTGTGGTTTCTTTGTACCTGCATTGAAGAGAAAGAGCATTTAATTATTACATGACAACCAAGGAGATGGTTTTCATTTGGGTTAAGATGCGAAATTAAATGAGATTAAGAAATGTTTTATACATTTCACCTGTAATTGTATTAAGTATAACAATATGTCACCCTTCATATTAACTGGAAACTGATAAATGATATATTTTATTTTAACAGGTTGTTTGCTGTCCAAAGTGTGCTTTTCATTGAAAGTGTAAGTACCTTTTAAGAAATAGTATTTAAAATCATCATGGTTTTTCATTTATAGCTCTGAATAGCCTATTAATTTAAAAGGCCGGTGGATGACAGCTGTGTTGTTGAAAACCAAGAAGATATAGTATTAATTATCTTAAGTTACAGATTAGTTTTCCTGGTGTTGACATTACATATAAAGAATAGACTGGCATATTTTTCTATTTTAGTAAGAATAATTAATTAAATTGGTGATTTTAACAGAAATATCTGCTGAACTAAAATACAAAGCGATACAGTCAAGTTTGATCTTATTTTTTTTAAGTGCCAGACAGTCATATTATTTTCATGGAAATTACCAGCAAAATGTTTTGAAGGATTGCTGCATTTTTTATTACTTTTACTTTGTTGTTTGCTTGGTTGGTTGGAAATAGAGCAGCTTAGCTACTTAGACAACTTAAGTGATTTTACCTTCAAATATCATTTACTAATGGACTATAAGCCCTTTATTTGCCTACTTACACGTTTTTGCATTTAGTTAAATATTACTGTCAAGACGAATTCCATTTTCTTGTTAATTTAATCTAGTATTGAATTTTCAAGGAAATCTCTGAAAATTTAAAAATATAGATATAGTATATTTTATACTTAATTATAATCCAAGAAATGAACAGGTCATGGATTTATACTTAAATTTGCCTTTGCCTGAACCTGCGGGCAGGCATTTACAACACAACAGGCTGTAATTTACTGCATAGCCAGCTTAGAGTCTTTGGTGCTCTACAAAGTCCCAGTTGGTATCGTCATGAGAAGCCCGTCACCAGGAGTCAATGTCCATCAGGACTCTAGATCAAGACGGCATGTCCTTTTACGTGGTTGGTGGAACACCATCACTCTTGGATTTTTTGACTCAGACTTGCAGATGCTTCAGTAAAAGGGACCATTGTTTTGACTGCACTTGGTCTCAAGTTCCTTTTGTAATAACAGAGTACTTCTAAGTGTGATGTCATTTTAAATCTTGGCTCTGGAACAGTAAGGAGACCATAAAACTGTTAGAAAAATGACTAACACATTTTGGAAGGTATCATTTTCTGTTATAGGTGATGAGAAATATCGATAATGCATAGAGGTGATGATTTTGCAACCTGGGGAATATGATTAATACCACTGCATTGTAAAACCGCACGGATGGTTGAATTGTCAGATGATATATATATATATATATATAATGAACTGTGCTTTTTATTGGTATACTAATATATTAGTATGTAACATATTAGTACTAATGTATATTATATATTATACAAATATTTTATATTACTATATTATATATATATATATTAGTGCACCAATAAAAGGCACAGTTCATAAATGTCACCAAAGCAATAGCGATGATAAAATTGTAAGCGTCCTTTTAAAAATGTTTCTTCTTGAAGTTGTGTAAATATAAAACCATGTTCAGATTTTATTTTACATACAGAAAAAAAATAACCCAATCACTTATCAACTTTTTCTCTTTTCATACTTAGAGAGCAATGCCTTCGACACTTGCTGTAAAGAATATGGTTTGGGTATCAATTGAACCCCACTTGAAATCCTAGCTCCAGTTCATACTAGCTAAGTTGCCCTCAGGCAAATGTAACCTCTGTGAGTTATTCTTACATTTTTTTTCAAACTGGGTATCCTAAGATTTAAGCTGAGAAGATGCTGAAAACATCTTGTCACCTCTCTGCTTTTCTCTAAAGGTAACTCCCTTCTTCTGTGTACACAGCCTCAGACAAATGCCTTATTGTTCCATCTGATACACCCATCATTTTATGGCGAACTTCATTTCTGTTTCCCTTTTGGGAATGAAACTTTGCCTTCGGTGCACTGTGTGTTAGGGCATTGACATTGTCAAAATAAAAGCACAGTCTCTTGCTCAACTCTAAATAGGCTGTTGTTAGTGTCCAGGTTGGCACTCGGGATTGGCTGCCCAGCAGGCATTTTGAGAACACATATAACTCATTTCATTGACTCTTTTTCTAGCTAAACTACTTCTTCCCTTGCTTGTCTCTCCTACAGTGTCCTCACTCAGGCTCTTTGCTGCACAGAGACATATTCCTTTTCACTGCAGAGTGAAGCTTAGATGACAGGATTCTTTCTAAAGTCACCCCACCCCCACTCCCACCACCTTCCCCTAAGACAGCATCCCTGTCTTACAACCCTTTTTCTCATTAGAAAAAGATGGCTGTATAATTTGATAAATAGCTCACAATAGCTCCAGAGTTTTCTGAAGTGGTATTTACATTTTAATGAAATGTGATAGTGGTATATCCTATATGCAAGGGAATATGATGATCTCTCTGTCAATGGGGCAAAAGTTGAAGCCGCAGTGTTCCTTAGAAAATCTAAAAACTTTATAAAACTAAGGCTGGTTTCCTCTCCATCCCAAGACAGGCATATTAGGCTTCTCATTCATATTCGTACTCTTTGCCTCCATACCTTTTTCACTGAAAAACAAAGATTCCTATGGAGTTCTAGACAGACCGGCAGACCCTTTCTGAAGATGTCAAATTATTTTCATTGATCTTTACACACGTCTACTTTCTGAAATAGTTTACATTCCACTCTTCCACCTCCTACGATGCATTATATTACTTCAAATCTTTAATGCTACTTTATGTTTTTCATTGTCTACTTTTCAGTTTTAAAGCAAACCTAAGCAAAATAATTTTACAGTAATTAGAAGGCATCATTATTTTTGAGTTTTTGATGGGGAAGCTGAGGAAGTGACATAGTTAATCATGGACAAACTTGGTCAATATTCAAACTTTCCAAAATGCAATTCAGTGTGCAGATATTTCTCTGTGATGTAAAAGCAACGAATGTGCTCTTTTCTTCTATGGGTTTACTCATCCATATGGAAATATGAAAAGGAAACTAAACAGAATATATTGCTTGTGGTAATGTGACTCAGCTCTTTATGAAGCCAGACTCTTATTGAGCTGCTTGCCAAGATAAACTCCCTGGATGAGAGAGGAGTTGATATTTTGGTGTTGGGGTGGGGTATTTTTTAACAGCAAAAGAGGAAATTGTTTGGACAGTTCTGTTCCAATGAGATATTTAATTTTATATAGAATTATATGCTTGAATAATATTTATATACATTTAAACTTTTAAAAATATATGTATATTTTTACAATTTTTATGAGAAGGCTCCATTCTTTTAATTCAATTCCTGCATGATTTTTTGAAACTATTTCTGAATATGTGTGTAATTCCTTTCTAATAAAGAGTAATAGTAAAACCTGCAAGCCACATTGTCCTGGCGATGATGGTGCATTACTCTGAGGAGATTTTAATGAACCTATACATAGTGTTCTCAGAATATTAATACTGAAAATGAAAATATTTCATTTCTATTGATTTTATATTTAGCCTTCTCTTTTGCTGCTGTTTTTCTATTATTGCTAACAATTAACTTTAAGGTTTTAGTGTTTCAGGTTGATATGGCCTCATTCCAGTCCTTTCATTTCTATAAGTGCAACTGCCCAATTGCTTGCCTCACTCTTCATGGGTGAAGAACTTTCAATTCCACCTATCTTCAAACAATTTGCTTTCCAACCAGGAAAAAATAAGTTATTTAATTGTTGTTTGATTTTTATAGTTCTTGACAGAAATTATATATTTTTTATGCTTTTACATTGTGAGGGGGAATGGTCATGGCGGTCAGATCACCCTTCAGGTATGCATGAGTAATTCAATAACCTTATGAATCCATTTGTTTCTGAACTTATAGAAGTCCACTGTATGATTGTCTAGTTCATGATGGCCAATATTAGACCATTGCAGCTCACTGCTTCATGGTAGTCTCTGTGTTTCATTACATTTTTGACAATTTCCAATTTTTCTGGATTCATATAATCCATATTATCATCATTAATGGTATTTTGTGGCTCTTTGTTCTTATTTATGATATGAATAAGATTTCTTCTATTGTCCTGAAGACTAACATCCCAAACATAGTTAGATATAGTTTCGCTACTCTATTTTAATATCAGTTCTAAAGATATATACTTCAAATATACACATTGTCATGGAGTAAAATCCTACATATTGAGACCCCAATAGAACGGAACGGAATCTTTCCTTTAGGTTTTCCAGGCTAATTTTTTTCTTTATATTGATCCATCTCATTATACTAGCTCTTCCTTATTTGTGACTCAAAAATTTTATCTGCTTCATTTGCCCCTGACCCAACTTCTTGTTCTAGAGGTAGGGCATGAGACTGTATTTTCAGGGTGGACCTTAGAATTCTATTTCCATTCAGATTTTATTCCCTTTCTGGAATATCCCTGGCCTGCCAATCTCTGGGTCTCCATGATGATCTAGAATCAACCAAGGCAAGGTTCACAATAACACACCTTAGGGAAGATCAGGCAGAAAACAGAGAATACACTTGTAGAGGAACAAAGAACTCCATGAAAAAGCAGTAGAAAATTTTAGAGAGTACCACATACTCAAGAATATCTGGAAGAAAAAATAAATCTGGGGACAAACTATGACCCAGATTTAAGTTCACAGAATTTATTAGTAAACAATATCTTTTTGTGATTTTATGTTTACATCAGGGTTGAATAATTTTCTCCCAATGTTCCCTCTACCATCCATGAATGATGTTGTGACTTTGGCTATGATAATGTAAATTATAACAGAATATTCTTCAAGAATCTAAGAAGTTAAAAAAGTAAAACAAAATTTATTCATTTGCCTTGTTAAATGGAATGATAAATTTCACATAACTCAAATATTACATATCTAAGTGCAGTAATAACCTAGGAGGTATGACAATTGTCACCACAGTCATCAGCATGTTTTATACATCTTGGCTGAAGGTGCAGTAAAACTAAATTTATAGAATGAAATTCTAGAGTGTCTGACAAATATTGTAAATGCTGTTTTTGCTGAGGATATTTAGTTATTCCATATAAAGAAAATATAAAAATATCATTGAACAGTTTTCTTGAAATATTTTCCCATCAACTCCAATCAAATATATATGGCAAACAAACAGAAAGTCAAATAAAACCTTTCTTTCTCCTACTTTGGCTTATAGTAGGTGTTTCTTAAACTTGCTTTTCCCAATCAATTGGAAGTTGGACACTCTTTTCAGGCATCTATGAGGTTCTTATGAATGTGTTTAGCTATAATTTTTCTTATTGTGACATTAACAAAATATTGATAGACAAGTGTTCACAACGTTCTCATTTTACTAATGCAGTAGCATACAATGTCAAATTGTAGAACTGTGCTTGACAAGAATTCATAAAGAAAAATAAAGACAGAGGCTGAAAACCCAAACTTACACTGCAGTTTGAGCAAGAAATTTGTGGGAAAAATTAAATGAATACATGAAAAGTAGTAGCACTGCCCAGTTGAACTCAAAAAATCTCCCCTGTCAAACTCAGTAGTATGGTAACATTGCAAGTAGTGATTTATTTTCTTCTGAACAGCATGATCAGTAATTGATAAATTGAGCTTGTTGTTTTGAATTACACTGGCCTTCAGCTAAAAATAAGAGTTTTATAAAGCATAAAATTTAAGTTCATGATTCTACAGGAATAAATTTTTTCCTGTACTTTTATTGGGAGCTGGTACAACTCTTTTGGGTAGTAGTTGGGAACATTCTCTCATATGCTTATTGGCCATTTGAATTTCTGCCCCTGTGAAATTTCTGTTCAGGTCCTTTGCCTCCCTCCTTAGTGGGCTGTCAGCTTTTTTCTTATTGTAAGCTTGCAAAGTATTGTAGACTTTCATAATAAGACTTTTGTCAGATATGTCATTGCTAAATCTGTGAACTCTCATATTACTTTCTTGGTGAATTCGTTCAATTAAATAGGTGATTTATTTTCAGAATATCCTACTTGTCAGTGTGTGACTCCTCTGTTTGTATGTTCTTCCCTATTTCTGATAGCCTAGGTATTCCCTACACCAAGGTTCTCTGGTTTGTCTCAGTCCCCTCATTAATGGCCCTAATAGTTTGGGGTTTTACCTCAGGGTCTGTAATCCACCTTGAGTTTATTCTTGTGCATGGAGTGAGGTAAAGGTCATGTTTCATTTTTCTACAGGTAGATATACATTTTCCTAGCACCACTTATAGAAGAGTGCATCTGCTTCCCATTTGATATTCTTTGGACTCTTATCAAAAAACCAGCTGTTGGCATGCTGATATTTCTATTTCTGGGTTTTCAGCTCTTTTCCATTGGTCTGAATATCTGTCTTAATACTAATACCACACTGTTTTGACCACTGTGGCCATATAATACTTACTAAAGTCAGATAAAGCAAGCCTTCCCAATTTGTCCTTCTCAAGGAGTTCTCTGGGCATCTTCCCTCTCAATAATAAGTTGGTAATCAGTTTATCCAATTATTTGCAGAAGAATGATGGTATTAGTATCAGGATATCATTAAAATTATATAGTGTCTTGGGCAGAACTGACATCTTTACTATGTTGATTCTTCCAATCCACAAGCATGGAATGTTCTTCCATTTGTTGAGGTCACTCTTGGTTTCCTGTTACAGTGTAGTTTTCCTTGTACAAATCTTTTGTTTTTATAGTCAGGTATATCCCTAGATATTTCTATTTGTGCTCAGCTATTGTAAAGGGTACTGTCTTTTAAATTGCCTGTTCTGTGATGTTGTCTGATATGTATAATGGTCTGAAAGACTTCTGATTTTTGATATATAAATTCATATTTTCTGCAAATAGGGACAGTTTTGCCTTTTCCTTCCCTAGACAAATACATTTCATGTCTTTTCTTTTCTTATGTTGTTAGCTAGAACTTCCAGTACAATATTAAATAAGAGTGAGGACAAAGGGCATCCTTGTCTGGACCCCTTTGTCAATGGAATTGTTTTTGGTCTTTTCTCCATTGATTACCATGTTGGCTTTCCATATATAACTTGCATAATATTGAGGAATTTTCCTTCCATTCCTACTCCATGAGTGTCTTAGACAGGAATGGGTTTTGGATGTGGTCAAATGTTTTTGCCACTTCTATCAATATTATCATATGGTTCTTATAATTTTTTCATGTCAATGTGATGGCTAATACTAATGGTCTTTCATATGTTGAACCATTGCTGCACCTCTGATATGAGTCCCACTTGGTCATGGTGAATTATTTTTTTAATATACTTTTGTGTTCTATCATCGGCCAGTATCTTATAAGGATTTTTGCATTTATGATCATTAGGAATATTGGTCTGTAGTTCTCAATTCTTGTGGTATTTTTGCCAACTTTAGCTATCAGAGCTATACTAGCTTCATAGAAAGAGTTTGGGTGTTTACTGTCTTTTTCTGTGTTCTGGAATAGCTTGTGTAGGAAAGAGAGACGATTGAGAGAAGACAAAAAATAGTTAAGAAATAGCTGCTCCCTGCTTGCCTGAAAATGGGACTAGAGGGGTTTCAACCCTTTCCGAAGGTAGCAGGTTAGTGCAGGTATGCAGTTGTACTGGGCAGAATTGCCCTAGTTGACAAGATGACCAGTGAGGCCAGGCAGAGCTTTTCTCAGCTCTTTGGAGCACTGTTGAGGGCTGTCACAGCTGCCTTTTTTGGTGTTTAGCTCACCAAAGAGCAGGCTGGAGTTGTTCAGGTGGAGTTCCTGAAAGTCAGCAGGGGCGTATGAAAGGAAAGAGAGTGATAGAGGAGGAAAAGGAAAAGAAAGAAAGAAAAAGAGAACAAAGCAAATCAAAACTGGACCCGATGAGACTGACTGCAGTGGGAAAGATAGAAGGCAGAGAGAAGTAAAAGAATAGTAAGCAAAGAGATAGCTGAGGCCTGAGTGCCTAATCTTGGGGTTGGAGGAGTTCCCACCTTGTCCGGAGGTAGCAGGGTGGTGTTCCCACTGGGTGTAGGGTCCCACAGAGGCTGGGTGGAAGTTTCCTCAAAGGCAAGATCACAGTGGGGGGCCAGGCAGAGGTTCCCACAGCAGTGTTGAACACTGGAGGTCGATGGGTCAGGTGCCTTGTGCCGTATGCAATACTGCGGCAAGAGGTGGGGGTGGGGCTCCGTTCCCTCAGCTTTGTGTAGGGCTCAGGACAGGCAGGGCCTTCTTGAGTGTGGACAGTAGTTCCCCTCATTGGACTTGTGGCGTGACCCAAGCTTGTGTCAAGACTGCTGATGTCCTAATAGCTCAAAGTTGTGCTCCCTCTCACCCCCGCACCCCCGTCAGCTGGAATGTAATTAAATTAAATTGGCCTCCTCTCTCTGGGTTCTGAGTGTGTGCTTAGTGAGAACCTGAGACTGGAGCCCTCTCCAGAGGGTCTTTGTTATGTTGAATGTCTCGGGGCTCTGTAGCTAACTTCTAGAAATAAAATTTTTTGAAATGTACTCAATATTTGTAATTTGTGGGAATATTTCTTAAAATAGGGCTACCTTCATTATGAAATTTTGAGAAACCATTATTATTGGCTATTCTTCCTGACAGGATCAGAGCTATGGTTCATTTTCAAATAAGAACTCTTCCCTCCCCTGCACCCTCCAGCTGTTCGGCTAACCGTCAGCTTTGGTAGTTATGTAGTCTGGTGACTAGTCTGTGAATGTAACGCATGAATTTCTACTAAAACATGTGGACATTGGTTTGGTGAATATATATTCTACAAGAAAGCATGAATCTTTGCTACTATGTCTAGAAATACAGATGTTATTTTACTGGCAGTACAAAAAGAACACAAATGAACACGTGTTCAACTTCACTGTAAATCACAGAACTTTGAAAGATGATTACATTCCTAAGCGGGTGGAGACCAGAGCTTCTCAAGGTGTGAAGAGCTCTCACACTGATTGCTGAAAGATCTCCTGGAGTATTTCTGGGTCTTTCTTGGCTTCTAGTTGCACTAAAGGAAACATCTGTGAAATTCACATAGTATTCCTCATTAATACAGGGTGTCCTTATTTTTCACTTTTATACTTCAGTGGGGCCTTCTTTTCCTAATTATTTTAGTGTCAGTCTCTCTCTCTCTCTCTCTACTATGCAGTCTTTTATAAAAATCATTTTATTGAAGGCTCGTATATTGCTTATCACAATCAGTGCATATATATTGTGCCAAGCACCTCTGCATGCCCGCTGCCATCATCCCTCTCAGACCATCTGCTTTTCTACCCCAGCCCCTGACATCAGCTCCTCATCCCCCCCTCCCACCCCGGTCCCTGCTCTCTCACTCACCCTAGATATTTCATAAATTATTATTATTTTGCCATATGCTACATTGCCCGACATCTCCGCTCACCCACTCCTCTACTGTCCATCCTCCAGATAGGTTTGTGTAGATCCTTGTAATCGGCTGCCCCTCACCCCACCTTCCCTCCACTGTTCCAGTGTCTCCACTCTCACTATTGATCCTGAAGGGTTCATCTGTCCTGAGTTACCTGTGTTTCCAGTTCTCATTTGTACCAGTGTACCTCCTCCAATCCAGCCAGATCTGTAAGTCGAAATTGGGACCACAATAATTGGGGGAAGGAAGCCTTTAAGAATTAGAAGAAAGTTGTATGTTTCATCACTACTTCACTGCACCCTGACCAACCCACCTCCTCCCCGGGACACCTCTCCAAGGGGATGTCCAATGCTCACAAATGGGCCTTGGGTCCCCACCCTGCACTTCCCCTCATTAGTAGCTGGTCCTCATCCTGCACTTCCCTTCATTATTAGTGATGTGATTCTTGTTCCCTGGTGTTTGATACTTGCTCCCTTTGACCCCTCGTGATCACACGGGGTGGTGTGCTTCTTCCATGTGGACTTTGCTGTCTCTGCGCTAGCTGGCTTCTTGTTTACCAAGTCTTTAAGACCCCAGATGCTGTATCATTTGGTAGTCAGGCACCTTTAGTTTTCTCCACCATGTTTGTCTCTGCATCCATTTGTCTTCTGCAATTGTTCATTGACGCCTGAAACCTGATTCTTTCTATACCTCATGCTCACACAAACTGGTGGGTGTCTTCCATAGTGGTAGACTTGGTTGCTTCTGAGCCAGATGGCTGCTTGTTTACCTTCAAGCCTTTAAGACCTCAGATGCTGTATCATTTGGTATCTGGGCACCATCAGCTTTCTTCACCACTCTTGCTCATGCTCCCACGTGTCCTTAGTGATCCTCTAGAGAAGGTGAGTACACAGTGATATAATTTTTTTTTCCTGTTTGATGCCTGTAACCTGCTCCTTTCGACACCTCGTGACCACACTGACCATTACCTTTCTTCCATATGGGCTTGGCTGCATCTCCACTGGGTGGCATTTGTTTATCCTCCAGCCTTTAAGACCCCAGACGCTATATCTTTGGACAGCTGGGCACCATCAGCTTTCTTCACCACATTTGTTTATGCACCCACTTGTCTTCAGTGATCTTATGGGGCAGGTGAGCATCAAGGAATATCAGATTAAGAGAACAAAATATTCTTGCATTGAGGGAGTGCTTGAGTGGAGGCCCAAGGCCCATCACCTGCTCCCTTAGTACTGCACCTATAAGTATTACTACACAATCTTTATTCCCCTGGCTAAAGTAATCTTTGAAACATATTTTGTACTTAGAAATGTTCTCTTATCTTTTCATCCAAAGGCCTTAAGTTGGCATTCAGTGTCCCTACTCTATTACCTTTGCAAACCTTGACCCCCGTGCCCCACACATGACCTCCACTGCACGTTGACCATTGCAGTCTGCCCTCCCGGAAGCTTAGAAAACTGAGCTCCGGGGTCAGATGATGTATACATCAGGAATTTTACACTTAAACATATATTCCTTGATATTTGCAAAGTATATTCTTCATGTATCTTATTTCTCCAAGGAAAAAGGAAAGTTCTTGTGGTGTTTCATTCCAGGCAGTACATAGAAGGGTGTTAGCAGCATAATAGGGCTCAATCATTATTTGTTAAAATGCTGATTACAATATATTATTCTATAAGATTGGTAGAGAAAAGTATCTTATTTAGTGCTCTGAAATGTATTTAGGTCTTAGCTCTGTGTATTATTTGAGGATATAGAAGATGCCAGATTCAGATCTTTGGTTCAGTCACCAACTCACTAGGCAAAGAAAATCTCACTGGAGAGTCTGACTTCCTACAACATTGTCTATCTCCCAACTCAGGAAAGGTGTTTTCTTCTATTAAAGCCCTCGTGATCTCAGCTGGCAGATACTGATGGGCTTGCTCCTCAGGAATGGCAAGAAAGCTGGTTTATTACTAGTTGTGTTTCCAACTCTTTTTCCTTTTTCTGAGCCAATAGTTGTAGTTCCTCTCAAAGTAGAGCTACCCCTTGGATCAGGGGCCATAGAAGTTTTATGACCCAATGAGAGATTAACTCTGTGAAAGCCCGAGTTCTTTAAGTTCAGAAAATGGAATAAATATAAAAAAATTAACACAGAAGCTTTTAAAAAATACTATTTATTGTAATTCTTTTCAATACACTATTTCAAGAAAGTTTAGATGAATATCTTCACAGCATTTAAACATGATTTCCATAACTGTTAATATATGATCAAGAGGATGTTGCCCTTTATAATTAGATTTAGCCCTCGAAAGTCTAGAGTATCATCAATTACCTTTCATGCAATTGAAACATAACTAATTAACATACGCAATGGTGTTGATGCATGGAATCTCTTTCAGTTCATTCAAGCAACAAAATGAATATCCTTAATATCTCCCTCTCTTCTTCAGGAGAAGTCAGAGATAAAGGGCTATTTCATTAAGCTCTGACCTTTATAATGCAACCTCTAAACAACATCCTTATTAGTAGAAGATGAGGGAAGTGCCTTTAGGGTAGAAACAATGAATATTTATTTAAAAGTTGGCTCTGGGCCAATTTTTATGTGTCCTACAGGCATAAATATTATATAACAGAGCATTTCAATTTCTAAGCATTTATGATTTTTTCCCACTGTGTTTCTGTGAAAGGCACAAGTGTCTGCAGATACATTGGAGCATCTCATTTGTCAAAGGCTCACTTGGGTTTGGAAGCTGTAATGTCTATTCCATCGTGAAATATTAAAGAGTTACAAATTCTCATTAACTATCCTAAGTAAACAGTTAAAATACACTAGAAAGTGCTCTTTATCTCAGACTCATAAAATTCAAGCAAGTTCTTTTCAAAAAGGAAGGAAGGCGGGGTATGTAGTTAAAGTGAAAATCGCTTGTATCCCTGAAGTCAATCTTGAGATGGAATGTTGAAAAATTGGCAGTCATTTTTTAAAGAATATTCTCTATGTTGTCATTATGCTTTTCTGTGGAGAACGTGTTTGCCACACCTCCCAGCAGAATATCACTCATTGAACAGGTAAGTTGAATTATGGATGTTGAAGCAATATCTTGCTAAAGGAAACAATGGCATATTTTCAAAGCTCTAAGATTTCCCTGAACAAAATGCTAGGACTGCTTCAGCACAATAGAATTCTCCTACTGCCTGCTATGCCTAGACTCCACCACACTGTGAAGCCTGTCAGGTTCACAGCTCTAAATCATTTGTAAGTAATGAGGAACAGCTCAAGAATAATGTGCTTTCATCACTTTCACTTCTTTTACTACTTTTAACATTTAATTTGTATTTATGCTTACTACCCATTCCTCTATAAGCCATTCCTAGTTTTATTAAGATGCTATGGCACATAAAGCTTAGGGACTGAAGACTCTTATTCTTATTCCTATAATTGTTAATGAAGTGCACACAAGTAGTAACTTCATGGATCATTTTTAATTGTTAGTAAACTTGGCAATATTAGTTGAATGAACTCTTTCTCCCTTTGAAGTTAAAAACATTTAAAAGTATAGCTATTTGGGCATATCCTTTTCTATAATAAAATTCCAAACTACCTAATCTCTACACATGTAATGTGGTTGTTTTTGTCAGATAGACAATAAATATAACAGGCATGGATAACTATTGCCACATAGAACGCAGCAGCATTATAATCCAGGGGGCTTACATATTCGGTAATAGCAACACAGAGAAACAATGTCAGAATATGGAGGTGTGTGTAAAGTATGTACTCTAAGTACACACCTTGGTAAGAAATAGTTCTGTGTTTCAGAAGACTGGGAATTACAAACAGCTTTTTGGGGATTGAAAAAGAATTTAAGAACAAAGAAGTAGTCAAGAGAAACTTGATGTGGTCCTAGGAGGCATCTGGAAGTCTCAGGTGACAAAAAGAGTAAGTTACTAAATCCCAGGAAACAGCTTCAAAGAAGGAAGTTGGATTGAAGAGTAGGGAAATGAACTGTCAACAAGTACAGATGGACTGTCGACTATGCATAGGTGTGAGGTGCAGGGGAGATAAATTTTTAAGATTAGAGCGGATAGTTATAACCCTTCAGGAATGTAAAAGCGACAGAAAGAGGAGCAAGATGAAAGAAAGTACAACAATGTTAGTAAAAAGGAGAGTGCTTGAAAGTCACTGCTGAGAGATTTGGATAATAGAAATCCCAGGATGCCAAAGACTTGCAAGCAATATATTATATGAGATAATGGTTATAGAAATGCTTTTTAAACTGCAAGGTGCTGTGGAAATGTGAGATATAATCATTATATGGCTCACCAGAAAGATGTCTACTATTTTCTGGCTTGTCCTTTTGAAATGATGTGTGAGTTAACCCAAGGAGACAAAGTTATAGATACAACCATCAGTTGAATAATGGCAAGTTAAGCTAAACTGAGGAAACCAAGAGAGTGGGAGTCAGGGTACATTAGTAAGACCTGTATTTTACTAGGCTACTAAACAAAATTTCTAGACTCACTGACAAAATAGCAGATTATATATTCAAATCATAATTCTAATGACTTATTTGAAAGCACTGTGTCTACCTCATTATTATAAATGTGTTAGTTTCCGGATCCTACTAGAGAGGGACTAGGTATTACAGGTTTAGCAAAACCTTCACCTTGACTAGAATAGTCTGTCACATTGTTTTGTCTGTAGAATGGCTGCTGAGTTCCACCCCGTGCCCACTGTGTTAGAAACCAAGCCCTTAGTCACTGTGAGCTCAGGCTCCCTTTATCAATCAGCATGTGTCCAAATGCCAACATGGTGTGCCAAGTTTTCTTGGCCCATTAGTAAAAGTCTTTCTAGAAATGCACTGCCAACATATGCATTTGTTTATAAATCTCATACTAATAGGTTATGTGCCTTATGCAGCAGTCATAAAAAATTGAAAGCCAAAGACATTCAATTGAACGATAAATTTATGTTAAATTTTTCTTATTCTCTTTGGACTTCAAGGACCATCTTGTACACCAACATCCTGTCCACACAACCTTTTAGTTACTGTGAGTTCCAACAGGCCACAGCTTCTTAACCAGAATGCACACTGCTCATGACCTTGCTGTCAACAACTCCTAGGTGGGATGTAAACACACTTTTCTGTCTGCTGCATCCTTGCCAATAGAAACTCTTGCTCTACATATTCCTTTTGATTAGGAAAGGCATGAAGACTATTCTCACCTTGTCACCAAATGTATGGCCTTAGACAAGCTGTCAGTAAGGTGGGGCGTGGGTCAGCCATGAATAGTGATTGAGGCCAGTGAGACTTCTAAGTCTCAGTGGACTTTTTAGAACACTCACAACCTCTTTACATGAAGACAACCTGCACAGAATTCTGACCATCGACCACTCCAGCCCAGTGCGTTAGAGTTCACAGACTGACAGATTAGAATCCCTCCATAGGGTTTCCACGGATTCCAATATTTATGAAAGCAGACAGCCAGATTTCTTTCTTCAAGACATAAGTAGATTATCATCGTCATTAAATAAGAACAAATGCTATGGTGAAGATATGCTTCCTTAATCAAAGACTTAGGGAGAAAAAGAAGCTTGAAGTTTTTCTGTTTAAATTTAGTGAGCAGCCACTCAATCTGCCCTTGTCTCATAGGATCCCAAACACAACTTGATGGAATCTACTGATGATGGATCATATCGCGGGAGTCCGTAGTGTTTTCATTTTTTATATGACGTTTTGTGACTGTTTGTGAAAGCAGGAATACTTTCTTCCTAATATATTTTAGTCTGGGAACTCCCCTGAAACCCAGTTAGCCTCATGACAGTGTGTAAGCTGCAAGAGCTACCCTGGTGGAACATTATCTTCAGCCATAGGAAGGCCATCATTCTGTCACTGAGCCACCAATGCTCCTTTAGGTCCTTGAGTCATCACTTTCAAAAACAAGAGAGCATTTTTTTAGAACTTTGTTACTTTGGATCATTGAGACTACACGTTCAGCATGTTCCTTCTTGAGTCACCTTTGTTGTAAATATGACTGGGATGCATCCATTAGCAGAGACACTAGTGTGTGCATACATGACACCATCACATAGGACTTAGCCGCACTGTTCTGTGCAAGCACTAAAGTTATGAGGAGTTATTCCTTTCTCTGGGCCCCTTAAGCAGCAAACTTTAAACATTAGTTCTCCTTTGGATTTGGAAGTTGGAATGCCTGAATAGGGATATTTGGGAATTGGCAATTAAATAGCTCTTTCCTAGGAATCCGGAAACCAAAGTTAGTGTTCTGAGTGCCAACTGTGAGGGGGAACATTTTATTTTAAGGAAAATGAAGATGATGACAGGGAGATCCTGGGATGTGCATCCGTTCGAGTCTCTGCTGCATGAATTGAGGGGACCACCCATTCTGTATTATCTGTTTCAGATCAGGACATAGGACATGGAGATGAGTCCATTTCTATGGGAATAGTTACATTCCCTGAGCTACCTGCAAGCCTGGGAGGAGAGCATACATGAAATAGGGAACTAATAACCTGGGAATGGTGCGAGAAGATCAAGTTACTGAAAATCTCTCTGGGTTGTTCCTGTGTGGAAACATTGATCATTCCTGAACTTTGAAATATCTGCCAGGTTGTCTGCTTTGCACTAGGGCCTCAGTGTGTTCTGATGAGAGAGTATTTCAGCAGAAGATCCAGGTTTCTCTGCTGGAGTCCAGCTTTCCCTGTGGTCAGAAAGGACAGTGTGTGTACCTTTTGCTAAGTCTGTATGCATAGTTTCCTTCAAGTCGAATGCATGACAGATTGGATTTTTTTGTGTGCACTTTTGTGAGTAGGGGGGAATGTTAGAAGACTCCCTACAATGTTTGACCCTTTTCTCGGCTCTACTGTTCATTACAAAAATAAAATCAGCGGTAGTCCTTCTTAGGTCTTGCTTTGTTACCATTTGGTCTCTACTTGAAAAAAGGCTCTGTTAATGCTACCATGTTTCTTGAACATTCCCCAGCTGACTTGAAGTGTAAAGGTGGTTTCCACAAAATGTGACTTTTAGATCCTAACTTCCTAAATCTCACGATTTTACTGTTGGACCCAATGAATCAATAATCTCCATCTACCCAGCCTATGCATCTAACAAGCATCCATAAGAGAGACGAAATATAGCAGGAATAAATGACTGGTAATACATGTTTTATAACACAGCATTTAATGCCTTAACACAGTATGCACTCATTTAAAGATAGTACTTTGCTTGACCAAAGAATGAAAGCAATCGAGTACTTACTTGACTGTTGTCCAAGGCAGTCATCCCATTCCGGTGATGTAGGGAGACAGGACTGCTGCCCACCACCAGAGGGCGAATGTTTTACTCCCTTGAGCGAAGGCGTTGAGATTGAGGCAGGACAGTATTATAACCTGTCCAAACTAGCAAGGCCAAAGAAACTGAATGGGAAGAAGTGATCTGGCAACAAACCAGCAACCATGGCAGCTTTGGACAATATGTGTTGATTTTGGTATGTGGATTTAAGAATGAGATCCATCTCAAATAATTTACGCATAAAAATATGGTCTACTTTTTCATTTGTGCCCATTTGTCACAATCGTCCTGGGGCAGGGGGGGTGTGGGGTGGGGAGTAAAATGGACATTTCCTGATGTCCCTGTTACTTGATGCATTCCTTTTCCAGGTCAGAAAAAAAAGTGGAGGTTATGAGCAGAATTTAAATGAAAACAGGTTTTCTAGCATCCAGAGTTATAGAAAGCAACTGTTATATGTTAGGGTGGGTTTTTTTTTTCAAATTTCCTCTATGCATGTAAGTGGTGAAGGGAATATTTGAAAATGTCTCATACCTCTGCTCAGATTGGCAGTTATGATGGGATCAGCTTGGTTTCTCTTGACACCATATACAAGGGAATATAATGTTGCCCTGTCGTAAGCCATCTTCATGGCCCTTGGTATGTATGAGTGCACTGCCAGCTGGGAAAAGTGCCTGTCTTCAGTTACTCGGCCATTCATCTCTTCCTGTCAGAATCCATGCATTGACTCAACAAACCCTGAGTCCACTGACAGCCAGGGCTATTAGGAAAATGCCTCTTCCTGCCTTCAAAAGCTTCCTGTGTAGTTCTCCACGGCCTTTGAGTTTGGTTTGCGTCTTGGAGCATTTTCCTCAGGGCCAGGAAAGGTCCACACTCCTCAGTCTTGTATTCTTCCATTAAAATACAAAGGCATACACAGAATAAATAACTATACCACAGACCCCTCGAAAGGTCATTAATTTACACAGTAATGATTCGATGAGCATTGGCAGAATCTGCACTTAAAAAGAAGGTTCTCTTTCTTTGGTGTTTTACTCAAAAAGATGGGAAGGGGGTTGGGGGGGGGTGGCGGTGGCGCTGCGTGTGTGAGAAACACCACAAAGGACTCCGGGCCTTACTAGCCAAAATACAAGATTAATACTTCCCACCTTAGGTACAAGAAAACCATGTGTTATTTGGTCAGTGTAATTAATTTAACTCTTTTCCTTGATCCCTGCGATGTTATCAAAGAAATGTAAAGAGAATAAACCCACTTGCCCTCCTCCTGGCACCTTGAATCTATCTCTATGGTAACAGGTTTGCTACGAAGCCACTGTGAAAGAAAGCCAATTAAGATAAATAATTTGAGATCAGGGTGCATAGATCACTCTGAGTATAAACTTTTAAAGATATCATTGGTGTCAGTGGCTTGCAGATAAGTCACTTGTAGGTATTTGTGGAAAATTTGAAACTTTGAATCTTACTTTATTTACACACAGCATGAGACACCATGGTGGGTGATACCCCGCTCAAACTGGCAGTCCATACATATTGTATAATTGCCAACCAGTTTCTCTTCATTATTCCCTGTCTTGTAGATTTAAAGTGATATCCTAAATTAGAAAGAAATTTCTTTAGACAGCTATAAAAATTGTCTTTGAAAACTTTCTTCTTGCATTTTTGGGAAATCAAATGATAGACATATTTTTTTAAGTTCTGCTCATGCATTTGTGATAAGTTAACTCATGAATCAAAACCCACCTTTGTTAATTTTACTATGTACCAAATGATTTTAGAAAATTTGGCAAAATTTTTATACAGTAAAACTTTTCTTTCAAGAATCACATAGTTTTAAATCAACAATATTATTTTGGTATATTTAACAGCTTATTTTTACATTCATGGTTACTATCAGGAAGAAAATGAAACAATTTTATACCTACTATTTAGGGAGAATTTTTACCTGTCTTATCTGACCTGTATGTATTAGTTGCACATTTTATGCATTGTCATTCTTCATAAGCAATTTACTCTTTTTTAACAATTTTATTGGCACATAATTCACACATCATACAATTCAGTAGTTCAAGCACCATGAATAGAGTTATATAATCACCACTGCAATTGTTTTAGAGCATTTTTCTCAGTACTGTAGTAGCTTTCCATCTACCCCCAATCTCCCCTGCCACCCTGCTAGGGAACATGAACCCAGTTCCTGTCTCCTAGGTTTCCCTATCCTCAATTTCATGTACAGAAACCATTTAAAAATAATAATAATCAACAACATAACCAAGTAAACCAGACAAAACTGAAAGTGAAAAGAAAGCATAAAACATAAAAAACTAGAACAAACTTAAATGAATCATAAGGCAGATCAAATATTAAGATGTTAGCCTATGTTGTAATTTCACTGCACCTGCAGCAATCTACTTTCCAATGCATTCAGAAAGATAAAAGGGTAGGCACATCCCTGGTTTTAGGTAAGAGAGGATTGAACAGAGGCTTCCTCTATGTGTATTTCTCCTTCCCGTTTTCTATAAAACTGAGAAAGCTTAAATATGGGCCCAAAGGGAGATCAAACGATAAGACACTACATTTTGATCTAGCTACATATGCCATAATCAACTTTATAGTGCTCTCTGTCTAATAACAAGAATTTGGGGCTGGCACTCAAACAATTTATTCTTAATGATACATTTTGAGATTCCAGAGTAGAACTGCTTACTGTAGAATTGACCGAAACCCTTCCTGCAGAAGTGTGTCCCATTAAGAAGTCTATTTTAGTTCCCATAGCTGGAAAGTTCCAATGGGAAGGAGAGACATTAAATTGTTCTTATAGCAATAAAAAGCAAAGCTCACTACCATCGAGTAGACTCCGACACATGGTGTCCCTGTAGGGTAGGGTAGAGCTGCCTGTGCAAATTCCAGAGGCTCTAACTCTCTGGGGAAGCGGAAAGCTTTGTTGTCTTTCTCTCATGCAGTGGCTGGTGATTTCAGGCTGCGAACTTTGTCGTACGCAGCCCAAACCTAGCCACTACACCACTAGGTAACGTGACAGTAAGGATTTAGGTGTAGCTAGATGTTTTTAATATTAGTAATGATGTTTATAACAATAATTTTATTCTCAAAACAGTAAGGTCAACATTTGAGTGTCATAATAATGTGAAGCAATGCATGATCATCAGATACCTATTGAGATTTCTCTGATTGGAAGTTGCGTAGACAAATATCTCACTGTGGCTAGGTTTTCACTTGCATGAAATTCTTAAGAAAAATCCATTGACATGAACATGGACTAGGTCTCGTGATCATGACCTAGTTATTGTAGCAATCTGCCTTAATGTGCCCAGTTATGACATTATATGACAAACTATTGCTCCTGCCACCCACCAGGAACTGACTAGAGTGAGAAACCAAATCTCATCCTGGCTACACACATTTCTTTTACCTGAAATTCCCATGCCAAACTTTGTTATCATTATGATCCCTCTGTCTTAAATAATGGAACCATATTTCACTTAGCCTGCTTCATAATGAGGCCACAGACATCATCTACATTTTCTTTAGGTGGGCCCATAAGTCCACCAATGTGAAATATTTTTTCAATATGGTTTAGTGTCCAATACTATAGAAAATATTTAAGTACATTTTATTTAGACACCATGAAAATCTGTGGGATGGTTTCTTCCCTGACATCTGGGTTTTTAACCATTATCTTAAAAACTAAGCCATTGTTTAATCATACAATTTCATGTTTTGATTTCAATAGCATTTTATTGTATATGGAAAAAGATGTGGATCAAAACAGAAAACCTTTACTGTAGCCATCAAGTCTATTTGACTGCACAGGAGCATGAGGAGGACAGAGCAGGACTTCTCCATGGGTTTCCAGGAGTGTGAGTCTTTGGGGGAGCACACAGTCTCGCCCGTCTCCTGCAGAGCAGCTGTGTCTTTGTTCCTGTCTTTGTCAATTGTTGGTGGCAGCCCAGTGAACCTGCAGAGGGCTAAAGCAGTCCTCTGGGCCACTCAACCTGTTTTCAAACCTATAACATGAGGTTGTTCTAATAGTTTTTCTGAGTTTCCTTTTCCCCTGCTAGATCTAGTCCTGGTATTTTACTTCAATGATGAATCAATCAATGTGCTGGAAATTTCATCAGGAGCAGAATATGTTAGTCAGATGTAGATAAAGCTTTATTGGCATTACAGAGACAGATATTAAAAATTCAAAATAAAAGGATATTTTAGGATGTCATGACTCAAAATGTTAAACAAAGTTGCAGTTCACAATCCTATATTTTTAAAAATAAAGATATAAATAATGCTATATTCAAAGTAAAGCTAAGAAGTTAATAAAGCAATGGAATTAATATTTGCTTTAATGTAAGTATTTTTTAACTTCTCTGTCCTAAACTTGGGATATTGTCTACAAACAAGATAAAAACCAAACATAAGATTAAGTAAAAGAAGAAATAACAGCTCTAAAAGTAGACCTCTTAAAAGAATGCTTTGCATTCCATATTGTTATTCTGAGAAAAATGCTAAATTCAAACTTTTGTTTTGATTATTAGAAAGAAAAACAAGAAAAGCAATAAAAATACTCCCATGTAGTGACTTATCTGAATTTTTATTAGGAAAGTTGTTTGCAAGATTAAAATATAACTAAACCAACCCAAACCCACTACCAATGCATCATTGCCAACTCACAGTGGTCATAAAGGACATCATAGAACTGCTTCCGCTGGTTTTCTGAGATTGTAAACCTTCGTCTTTCTTCCAAGGCACGGCTGGTGTGTTTGAACTACTGATTCTGCCACTCGCAGCCCACAAAGTAAACTGCAATGCCAACAATGTTATTTACGATGAAAAACAGTACCCGGAAAACAATCAACTATAGAATACGCTGGTATACTATGAATGTATTTATCCTCATTTGTGCATCCAGTTTGCGCGCGCGCGCACACACACACACACACACAAGTCCCTCTTGACTCTATGAGACTGTAGAACAGAAGTAATCCCTAGGGGTTTCCCAGGCTGTGGATCTTTAGGGGATCGTAAAGCCTACATTTTTTCACATGAAATGGCTGCTTGGTTTGAACTGCTGTCCTTGTGCTTAGCAGCCCAATACATAACCTAATACATTATCAGGGCACCTTCACACAACTACTAAATGGGAATACATCTTGATTCTCTCTTGAAGTGCATCACAAGTTCAGTCTATTTCTTTGGTTTCTTTGGTTTCATTTCTTTGGTTTCATTTACTATAAAATTAAAACATGGAATTAGAAGGTGATTTTGGTTTATGATTTGTGTGCTTTATTTTAATCACAAAACATTTTAATAATAACTTTTTAAAAATTAATTTATAGATCTACTTAGGCTTTCTTCATTTTAGGATCACAAAGCTAGTAAGAAACTTAAAAAAGTAGTTTGAACTAAACATGAAAAAAACTGCTAGTGCCACTTGGCGATCTGGTAAAGAATCACTCAAATTAAAAGCATGGTGTGTTGAATGACTTGACTAGAGAAACAAATCTAGTAGCCCTCATATATGTATAAGAAAAAGCTTTATAATGAGGAGTAATTGTGCATCAATAAAATACCCCAGCCCACTGTATCTCAAGTTTGGTTAATCTGATACTAGTCTGTCTCTAAGTCCTTCTTCAGCCTCATGAAGTTACATGCCACGAAGCAGAATGCAGCAACATCACTGGCCAGTGGATACAAATCACAGGGGATCCAATGTCAGTGGCTCTGGACGATGTCCAAGTGATTCAATAATGGGGAAGGTGAAGGCAGGGAGAGGTTAGGGGGATGGGGGGGCTGTGGGTAGGGGAGGTTCCCAGGATCCTCATTAGGAGAAGGTCAAGCCCACAAGGAGGCGCCATCAGGCTGTGACTTGATTGACAGACTAACCTCTATCCCTGTACTTTTATATATTAAAGTTAAAACAGAATTAAGAAACTACCACATAATTGCAGAGTCAAAAAACATTTGAAGAGGGTGATTTCTAATTGAGAGGAACCCTAGTGGGCTAGTTCTTCAGGGCTCAGTCGCTAATGGAAAGCTCTGCGGTTCAAACCAGCAGATGCTGACCAGAAAGAAGTGACAATCTACTTAGAATCCTTATGGGGAAGTGCTCAGTCAGAATCTATACTTTGGAATAATACAACAACCTGTCTAGCTAAAATAATAGCCATGTAGCTCAGATGCCGCCTCTTAGAAACAAACATAAAGTAACTTCCGTTTTTGGAGAAATCAACCAGAAATGTGTAAGAAGAGTAAGGGGTTAATAAGATGAGAGGGAGAAGGAGAGGGAGAAAAATCATCTAGATCAAATATTCATATTAGAGACTAAAGGATTATTTTGTTTATCTCATTTAAAGAGTTCTCAATGACAATATTTGCTTACAAACATTCATATTCCAATAAAACCAATTTATCTTCAACCTTATATTTGTATCAATTAGAGTTATGTGCACAACCTGATAAAACATAGATGGTAGACCCTAATGCTAACATTTCTGTTTGGATAAAGATTGAAGAAGATCAAGAATATGCTTTTAAAACACATTCTCAAGTGATGCTGTTGCTGCTGGAAAATACTTTAGGATGAATTTCTCTAAGATGTCCTCAAATGAAAATTGCAGCAACTGTGAGGCATGTATAGAAATATGGCAATAGCAAGGCCAGGAATATTATATATGTATACATATATGTATATGTTTATGTATATATAATCATATTTCTAGCTTTAATGACTCTTGTATGTCCCAGTATCCCAGTAGAATATTTTACTGTGTTCATTCTCAGAGAGATACTAGCACTTCTTCTTGCTGCTATAGAGTGAATTTTGGCTCTATCGGGAAGTATAGAGCTGACACTGTAGATTTCTGAAGCCAGAAACCTTTGAAAGAATGGGAAAGCCTGATATTCTACCACAAGAGAAGCTCGTAGATTCCAAATTTTGACCTGAGGTTTGCAGACCACTGCATTAATGGAGCATCTTAAAGAAACGGCATTGCTGTTTGGAACAGACTAGTCAGGCCTGACTCAAAAATGACCCCACAGATGACTAAACAAAACACCCACCAGTCCTGCACCATCTGTAAATATGTTCTCATGTTTGAGGCCATGTTGCAGCCAATGTAGTGATCAAGCTCATCTTTTTTGTGCCCCACACCTCTACCCCGCACAGCTTTTCCTCCGCTTTACTGTGTACAGTGTTTTCTTCCAGGAACTGGTATCTTCTGATAAAACATCTAAATTCTGAGAGAGGTTGCTTTACCATTCTTATCTCTAAGGATCATTCTCTCTGCACTTCTGAGGCAGTTCTGTTTTTCCTTGACACTTTAAATGTGCTTTGGCAGCACTACCCACTGTTCTTCAGTCTTTCTTACTCAATATCCCACATTTACATACAGAGAAAGCGATTGAGAATGCCAGTTTGGGGTCAGGTGCACCTCAGTCATCATAGACTTGCTTTTCAACACTGTGGAGAGGTTTTCCTAGCAGCACATTGACCTCCTGCAAAGTGTTTTTTGACTTCTTGACAGTTTCTTCCTTATGCATGAATTGTAGATCCAAAAGTTGTGAAATCCTTGACAACTTCAATCTTCTCTCTGTTTATTTATGATGTTTCCTGTTGATTCAGTTGTGCGGATTTTGATCTTCTTTCTCTGGAGCTGAAACTCTTACTGAAGGCTGCAATCTTTGATCCGCATCAGTAAGTGCTTCAGATCTTCCTCACTTTAAGTAAGTTGTGCCCAAGCATAGTGCACATGCTTAGGAAGATTCCTAAGATTCCAACACTGATCCAGTGTTATTCATGGAAACATGCTTCTCTGATTATTTGCACAACCTGCAGATTGGATAAGTAGGGTGAGACTATACCGCCCTGAATAACACCTATCCTGATTTTAAACTATGCAATCTTCCCTTGCACTGTTTACACTACTGCCTTTGAGTCATGTACAATTTCGCTGTAGCACAATGAAGTATTCTGGAATTCCTATTTTTATGAAGTCTATCCATAGTTGTTTTTTTAATGTTCCTCAACAGTTGAATATTTGTGCATACTAAATGAAATATAAGTATTTTTTGCTAATTTTTGCATATTTTTGCTAATCTCTGCTTTCAGCCATGCCACATTCGCTATGACCTTCCTTGTCCTCTTCTGAATCTAGCCTGAATCTCTGGTCCTCCCTATCAATGTATTGTTCCAACCATTGAAGAGTGGTTTTCAGTCAATTTTGCTTGCATATGATATCAGTGATATTGTTCTGTAATTTAAGAATTCTGTTGTCACATTTTTTTTGAAAGAGGTACATATATGAATCTCCTCCAGCCAATTGGACAAGTAGCTGTTTTCCATATTTCTTAGCATAGACAAGTCAGTAATTCCAGTGCTTATTCAGCTTGTTGAAATACTTCAATCAGTATTCCATCAATTCCTGGAGCCTCATTTTTGGTTAATGCTTTCAGTGCAACTTGAATTTCTATCTTGTGTACCAATGGTTCTTGTTCATCTACTATCTTTTGAAATGATTGAATGTTGATTAGCTCTTTTTGGTACAGTGACTATATATTTTTTCATCTTTTTTATATTTCCTGCATTTTTCAATATTTTGCTAATTAAATTTAAATTATTTAATATTTAAATGCAAGGCTTGAAAAAAATTGAGCTCTTTCAAGTTAAGATATGGTGTGTTCTTTTATGGTTTTCAAATACTAGGTCTTTACACATTTTATTATAATATTTTCCTTTGTTTTCTAGAGCTCCCCTTTGAAAATTTCTGTTCAGCATTTGGTTTATCATTTCTTCCAGGTCTAGATTTTATAGGTGGCTTATTACGACAATTCATCTTTGTGTGCTATTAGAATCTCGGGGATAAGATCTATACTAACTGCATGATGCTGGATATACCTCAGTTTGAGGTGTTAGCATATAATTATTTGTTTTTAGCCCTGCTGACCCCATGAGTGAAATTTTGCGGTGTTACTGCAAAATCTGCAGTTCAAGCTCACCAGCCACACTATAGGAGAACAATGAGGCTATCTGCTCCTCTAAAGATTTATAGCCTCGGAAACCTTTTATAGTGTCAGAATCACTCAAGTTTTGATTTGTAGTGGGTCTATTTTGTCCTACCACTAAAGAACAATAGTGCATTCTTATAGATTAAAGATTGAATAGGTGAAATTTGATAATCATTTAGAAAATTTTAAAATAGAAACCTGTCAATATTTGTCACAATTAGTAGAATTTTCAAATATGCACCGATAGTAACTCACACAAGTTTGCTCCTGAAATGTACACCTTTAGTTTTTCCCAGCCTGCCCTTTCTGCCTTCATGTGAGTAGTATATGTCATTTTAAATTGGTCAAAAATGTTTCAGTTGTTTAAATACCTTTAATTTTAAAGATAAGGTGCCTCACATTTCTTATATAATGGACAGAGGATAAGCCTTTAACCAGGTGAATCAATCAACTGGTCACGAGCCTATAGGGACAGAGGATGCAACTCAGGGGCTGGATGGAACAGTGTGTGCTTCCAGGTGCCAGTAAGTCAAAGTCAATATAATGACTCCTGAAAAAATGAGGTGACTGTCTTTGCCAGTCCCTTTGTATTATGCAGATCACATCTTCCCTGCATTAGCGCAGAATTTTAACTTTATTATACCTATGAGCTGTTCTGAAAGTCCCCAACTCTTAATATGAGGACTTTTAAAAATAAAAACAATTACTAAAATGGAATTTATATTTGACTGTTGTCTCACTTTACTGCTCAAAGGAAATTTTACCTTCTTCCAATCTGCTTTGAAGATGGCAATAAAGTCAGAAATTTATATTCTCTTTATGAATTACTCTCTCATTAATTTTGCATTTTAGATTTACTACCTTTCTCTACTCTCGAATAGGTTAAAGCCCTTTCTTACATCTGCTTCTCATATAATCTACCCAAGTCAAGAAGCCAGAAATAATGCCAACTATGAAAAGAAATAACACCAATTACTGTGAAGTAGTGTTCATGCCTTGAAGAAATCTATGTGCTAAACTGAAGGAGAGTTAGGAAGTTCATTGCATAGTCCTTATGTGAGTAAAATAATAACATTTACAGTGAGCTATTATATTTCAAAGAGTTCAGCAGTCAGAATAACTGCCAGGGTAATTATATAACCTTATTCTCAGGTATTCAGAAGGTCAACTTGAATTTTATTTGTTAGTGTACTGAAGAAGTACATATACATTTCATGTGAACAAAAGATTAATTACTTTTGGAATAGAAACAGTGATAAAATCTGTTACTTCAATTATCCAAAATATATTGGAAATTAGAATACAGTGTTTGTCTTGATCTTCTTTGTCACGGAATAAGGAATGAACAGGAATTTAGAATAAATCATTGCCCATCACATTTTAATTAATTAAGTAATTAGTTCAAAAAATTAAGCATAGCTCAAATAATGGTTTCCATAGGTGAGGTATTCATTGCTTGATAACTATTACAAATATTGCACTAAAGACTCTTTCTGAAGATCATTCAAAATATTTGCAAACATCCATTGACAGGAATCTACCTGAGGTTCAAGCCAGACTCAGAGGAGGACAGGGAATAAGGGATATCATCACTGATGTCAGAGGGATCGGGGTTGATAGTGTTAAATACCAGACCGATGTTTACCTGTATTTAAATGACAATGCAAAAGCATTCAACTGTGGGGATTATAACAGACTACACATAGTCTTGAGAAAAATAGGAATTCCAGAACTCTTCATTGTGCTCCTGCAGAACCAGGGTCAAGAGGCAATTGTGTGAACAAAACAAGGACACCTACCTGATTCAGATCAGAGAAGATGTGTGTGGAGGTTGGATTCCCTCACCACACTGATTCATGCTGTAGACTGAGCAAATAATCCAAAAAGCTAGGTTCAGTAATGAAGAATGCTGTCAGTTTGGGAGAAAGGATTAGTAACAACCTGCAAAATGTATATAACCCACCCTTGCTAACCGAAAGGGGGGAGGACTCTCAGTGCTTGCTGATGAAAATCAAGGATTATTGCCTTCCATGTGGATTAGAACTCAATTTAAAAGAGATCAAAATCCTCACAATTCGCAATTGGTAACATAAAAATTAACAGAGAAAAGATCGAAGCAGTCAAGGATTTGATCTGACTTAGATCCACACTAAATGCTCATTGAAACAACAATAAAAAGATCAAAAGAAATCTGCTAATGTAGGCCTAACCCAACCCCTAGTATTTTCAATAGCCTCATGTGCACATGAAAGTTGGACAATGAATAAAGAGATTGGAAAGACTATTGATGCATTTGACTTGTGCTGCTGGCAGAATATTGAAAGAACCATGGAGTACCAAAAAAAGAAACACATCTGCTTTGGAAGACATATAACCACAGAGTTTCTTATAGACAAGGACAATAAGGCTTTGTCTTATGTACTTTGTACATGTCAGGAGAGACAGTCCTTGCAGAAGAATATCACAAGTGGGAAATTAGAGGGGCTGTGAACAAAAGAAGGGCCTCAAGGAGATGAATTGACATGTGGCTGCATTAATAGGATCAAACATGATGAATAAATAAAAAATTGGGAGGCTGGTATTGAACCAGGGAGTGTTTCCTTTTGTTGTTTATCAGTTCTATGGTTAGAATCACCTTGAAGATACCTAACTACATGCTGTGAAATCTTCTGGAGCATTGTGCTAG
The DNA here is from genome assembly GCA_004026705.1 of Nesogale talazaci. Taxonomy (NCBI): domain Eukaryota; kingdom Metazoa; phylum Chordata; class Mammalia; order Afrosoricida; family Tenrecidae; genus Nesogale; species Nesogale talazaci. The sequence goes on along the minus strand of PVJH01003839.1, from coordinate 86,070 downwards.
AAACCACTTTACTTAACACATGATAGGCATTTTTAAAGCGAGAGAAGACAAATTATGGGGTATCCCTGAACAGATAGAAGGTAAATCCGTTATGATTGGTAATTTTCAAATGTATTGGGTTAAATTGAAGAGTAATATTTGAGAATCTTTACAAATGATTAGAAAATTCCCAATGTGACTTGACTGAGCCTATATTTTTGGAGGTTTGTTGTTGATGTTGGGTGAAAAATTCATCAAAACATAGTTGGGTGTGGCAGGATAATCCTAGAGATTCCCATGATGAGATGTCCTTAGCATGTGTCTAGCCAGCTTGAAATAGAAGTAGATATAGAGAATGCTTGCATCAAGCATATCAACTTCCGATTGAGTCAACCTATGACCACTACTCCTAGGAATCATGTGTGAAATACCATCTTACCTGTTGATCTTGGATTCTTTCTCCTCTGCAACTGCAAACTTGACCTAGTGGCCTTGGTTGTATTCACTTCCATGCAAATCGTGGTTTCTTCAGCTCCTCCAGCCATGTGAGTTAGACCTCCAGCCTAGCATCTGTCCCAGACTTGTTAACCCAACCTGCCTTGAAACTTGCCTGCTTATAAAACTATATGTGAGCCATTTTCTTGATAGAAACAGATGGATAGATATAGATAGATGGCTAAGAATCCAGCCTAGACATAAGTAATTTTCACTATGTGATCTTTCATTTGGGATATCACTCTAAAAATACTGAAAATAATGGAATATTTATTATAAATAAAGTCTTCTGATAAAGATTAAGCTATAGACCTATCTTTCAAGATAACATGCTACTGTATTCTCCTGAATGCTATGGGTGTGGTCCATGAAAAAGTGAAGGCAATGATTTGTTTTTCAGGATATCATGAATTGTACAGAAGGCTTTTCAACTTTGACTCCATGTCTGAAGACTCAGCGATCTTTCCAAAAATGACTCCTTCCATCATCACCCCATCTTCCTTTACCTTGTAGGGCAAAAAAAAGTGCTTTAACTAGAAAATTATAAACCTCAACATATTTCTATTAGTTTTCTCAGGCAGAATAGCAATTGAAGAAGTAGAAACCTTAATTATTATTAGTTTTGCTACTTTAACTATGAAGTGTTAGAATTGTAAGTCTCAGGAAAGGGAACAGTTGTTCTGCCTGGTGATTACACTAGAAACAAACTCATCACTGTCACCTAATGGATCCCAACTCAGAGTGACCAGTATACAGAAATTCCTTTGAGACATTCTTAGTGAATTTCTAATCAGTATCACCAAAAGCTGGAGACTATGTATACACATAAAATTAGATCTCTTTTTGAATTATATGCCTTATAGTCCAGTAGTGTATCGTCATTATAAGCAATCTACCAGTTATATCCTAAGTGTAATTTAAAATAAAATACTCAGTATGTTTTATTTTAAAAAACATTTTATTGGGGACTCGTACAACTCATCACAGGTCATACGTCTATCCATTGTATGTCAAGCACATTTGTCCATTGTTGCCCTCATCATTCTCAAAACATTTGCTTCCTTCTTGAACCCTTGATATCACAATTTACCCCCTCCCTCCCTGCACCCCTCTCCGTCATGATCCCTTGATAATTTATAAATTATTCTTTTTTCATATCTTACACTATCCTATGTCTTCCTTTACCCACTTTTCTGTTGTCCATGTTTTGTCTCTTTCATGAAGGAAAATGGAAACCTTTTGAGAAAAAAAATGATAAAAGCTCATTATGGCTGGTGTAGAGGATGCGCTTCTCATTGCTGGAAGACTTGAGGAGGGGGGTTAATGCAAAAATCCGAGAAGTCTACTGGCATTGAACTGATTCCAATTTCTCATGAGCTTGTAGATAGAATTGTCCCAGTCTTCTCCATGTGGTGCATTGGAACAGAGGGTCTTCCTTCCTGGAATCTTTGAATAGAACCCACTGATGAGTACCGCATATGAGTTACCTTGACATACATTTTGGAGCTGGAATTGGTTCTTCAAAACCTCAACTTTTAATTATTGGGTGTGTGCTCAATGTTATGTATGTAGCCAAGGTTATAGTAGGATGTATTTTGAGGAAGGTCTCCAACCTTATAATCTTATATCATGAAATATAACAAATTTTCTGGCAACAATACAGCTAGCTTCAGACCTCAAATTATTAAAATGTGCCTTCTGTTGCTCACCAAGTTGTTCCCCAGTGCTTGCTTCCATTCCTTATAATGTATTGTTTTAAATTTCATTTTTCAATCAACTTTTTAATCCAATTATAAATAAATGCCTTAATGTTAAAGATAAAAAATATCAAAGTAAGTATTTTAAAATATTACAAGAATAGAACAGAGATTAGGGTATTATTCACCATTTATTCAATATAGGTTGATTTTATTTTTTCATTTTTTAAGACACTTTAATTTATTAGCTAAATTATAGCATTAGCTATAAATAGATATATTTTCCTGAATAAACTTTTGTTAATATTTTGAACAAAATTTACCCTACAAAATTATCTAAAAATTATTTCAAGAATGTGCTACCACATTTCTTATACATCTACCTTCCTTAACATACTCACAGAATTACAAATATTTAAAACATTATCATATTAGAGAATATTAAGGTTAATGACAGACTAATTTTGGTTAATTAGAAGACATTCATATATGTCTGCAATCCCAATGAATCTATGATACATTTCTTAGTAGCCATGATAATGTTTCAGGAGATTTGAAAATCTTCTTATAATCCATGCTTTTAAACATTGACTGAAGTCATATTTTTTGACTTACCATCCTAAAGAGAGATTTTTCCATCACTTATACATTTTTTTCAATTTAGCTGCTTTCTATAGAATGTACTGAAGTATGTTAAAAATAAAATGGATTTTCTTAATGCTTCATATATAAGCACAGAGACTTAACTTGATGGTGCTGTTGTATTCTTTCTAAATCTAAGAATCATTTCTTGGGCAACATTAGAAAGTTTTTAGCATTTGTGATTCTAGAAAAAAACATGTAGAATAACGACAGCAAAAATTTGAATATAGACATGCACACACTCTGACATGGGTGCATACACATAAAAAGGTGGCCTCAAAAAGGTCCTGGGGAAAATGTATTGTTTTAAATTTAATTTTTCAACTTTTTGAATCCACTTATAGATAAATACCTTGGTGTTAGAGATTAAAAAAAAACAAAGTAATTATGTAATTATTTTAGAATATTGCAATACTGGGTCCTTTTAATTCTTAAAATGAATACTTATTTTTAAAAATTGAGATAATAAAATGTTATGTAAAGGAATATCCTTTCCTACCACAATTCAATGAAAAATAATTCAAACATGCTGTGAACAAACTTTATGCAAATGACATATTTTATTCTGTTCTAGACATTCATTAACAAAAATATTTGTTGAACTCTGCTGACATCTTTTATGAGTCTTCAGTACTAAGTTATTTGTCGGCATATGAAGCTAAGAATAGACTTTTTTCCTCTTGTTAAAAAATAACTTAATGTCATCTCTCTCGAAATGTATGACAAATGGAGAGCAGAAGGGATAGGGCAGATGCAATATTTGCTTATCAGAAAAGGACTAAGTTTTGTGCTGCATCTGACAGCAAATGAAGATTTCCAAATAAATAAACAAGCCACAAGGGAAGACATCTGAGCAAAAATGCCTCAATTCTTATTTGTGAGGATAACAATGGAAAGGAATAATTATATTTCCTCATGATTTAGCTGTATAAATATTATAATAAACCCAATTTACATTTAAAAATGAGGAGATAAAATAAAGATATATATATATAAATATATATATATATATATATATATATATATATATATATATTGCTTGTGGTGTTATAAGATCCCAAATTTCAGCTGACATTTGTATCTATATTTAGGGGGTGGGTGAAGCAAACTGAAAAATTAATGAAAAGCCAAATTAATTTCCTCTTTCAATTAACTGTATACATTGTGCATTTCTGGGCCCTTTTATCTGTTTAAGGAACCCTGGTGGCTCACTGGGTTGGACTTTGAACAACTGCCAGGTTGATGGTTTCAAACCACCAGTATGTATCCAAGGGACCCAGGCAAGGCTACCCATGTGAGGGGGGTTTCAGTCTAAGAAAACCAAGGAGAAGTTGTGCTCCATGTACATAGGGTGGCTCATTGCCTGTGATGAGTTCTGCAGTTGCTCCCCTGTCTAACTGTCTGACACCTTTCTGTTACAGATCTCTGCCATAGAATCAGCTCAGAAAGACAAGTCAAGTTTGGTAATCTTTCAGTTTTCACAGTTTGGAACTACATAAAAATAAGAAAACACCCCCTTCTCTGATTTCAGAGGTGGAAATTGGTCTCTAAAGTTTCCAAAGTTATTTTATTTTTGCTGGTTTCTACTCTGTCTGCATTCAGATGAGCAAGATCACACATTCTCTTTTGACCCATACCTAAATTCAATGCTTTTGCGTCAATTCCAATTCATAGCCACCCTGTAAGAGAACCAAATGCTCCTTAGGGCTTCCAAACTGTAAACACCTGTCCCACCTTTGCTCTCATGTCATGTGGAAAACTTTTCCTGAATTTCCCTATATAAAGTCAAACCTTCAAAAGACCCTGAGAAGTCTCTTAATCCACCTTATTCATGGCTTTCTTGATCATCTCTAATTATCTCATCTTTGTTTATCTCTGGGCTTGTTGATTTTCTTGGAACCCTGCAGCAGAATATAGATTAGACATTGGATTTTTGACTAGTTTTATGGTCAGCAGTTCCAGCCCGCAGTTGTTCTGTGGCATTAAGATGAGACTTGCTGCTCCTCTAGGGACTCACAGCCATGGGAGCCTAAAGGACCAGGTCTACTGTGTTCTCTCAGGTCAGTGTGCGTCAGAATTGAGCCTCAATCATGACGGTTGACTGCCTTGCCTCCATTAGTAGGCATGCTCTGTAAATCCAGGTACCTCTCTGATTAGCATTACCACCCTGAAGTGCCAGGGTCTTGCCTGGCTCCAAGTCAAAACAAACAAACAAACAAACAAACAAACAAACAAACAAACAAAAAACCTTACGATTGTGTTGATCTTAACTTAAGGCCATGGCATAGGTTGCAGAATCAGACTGTTCTGTAAGGTTTTTTTTTTTGACTGTAATGCTTTTGTAAGGAATCTGGGTGGTACATATGGCTATGCCTTAAGCTGCTAACAAAAAGATTGACTTTGTGAATGTAACAAAGAACTTCATGGGAAAAGAGGAATGGTAGTCTTTTTTCCATAAAAACGGCACCACCATGGAAACCTGTATGGGTTTTACCATCTCCTATACAGTCACTGGGAGATTTGGAATGACTCTACAGTTCGGCATTTAATCTTTGGGTGGGTTTGAATTGCAAAATTTTAGCTACATCTTGAATGACGATTATTAGCAATACATAGGGACCTTGACTTCCTGGCATGTCAACTGGACACTTTTAGACCCTGGTTGTGCCCTGCAACAACTCTAGAAGGGATGATGCTCTACTCATCTTCCATAATTTCTTCCTACGGCTTCTACTCCCACAGCTGTATAAGATAACACATCAATCTTGAGAAGTAGTGAGCAAGGATGACAGTGAAAACCATAACACGGGGAAAAAAAAGTCATCTGCTGCTGCCTGGAAACCATGGGTGGCTCATCTAAGTTACAGCCTCCTATTGTGGCCCTAGATGAGTTTACATGGAGTGGAATCTGGGTCGCAGAGTCACTAAAAGTGGGTGTGCCACAGACAGTTTATTTCGGTACATTGAGCAATGAAACAGTGGGGCTTGCAAATGTGGACAGAAGTGATGCAAAGCATTTTGGTCTGAACAGCTTGTTTGTAATTCTAATGAATGTCAGTGTTACTTAGATGACTCCTCTGAAGTTTACAGCCTTCTCTCTCAAGTCAAAATCTACATTTAGAGGAATCCATCGCACATGCCAGACATACTGCTTGGCAGTGGGTGCACTCTCATTCTCAAAAATCTCCTTCCTAAAAAGTACTCAGAGACAATTTAAAAGGCACTCTAAAATACACTACTATTGTTTCTATAATTCTATGTTAGGCACAGGCAAAGTTATATTGTGATAAAGCAGTGAAATGCATATATGTGTATAAAAGAGTATCTGCATTATCATGCAAGTGAATGTTTTAGTTCTTTTCCAAGAGCAATTGAGAATATCTTTTATGTTATGTTCTTATTGTTGTTGTTTTTCCCTAAACATTTGACACAATGATAAACTCCTTTGTGGCGCCTTACTGTAATACTATAATTGTTCTTACGATGTGAAGAGTAAAATTACCTGCCCCACTCCTAAATCTGTCATTCTCTTAACCTGCTCCACTCTCCCAAACCCAAAGCTCTCCACATCCCTCTGCAAAGGCGCTGTGCTTTACAAAGTGAAAAGTAGCTCTTATATCCAAACGGAAGTAATAGCTTTGTGGTTAGGGAAAATGCAGGCACTTCATATGCTAGCAGCTTCGTAACTCTTCCCCACTGGGGTACTCTTAGAGAGTTTTCCCTCTTGTAGTAGTCGGAGGTCAGGCTCTGAGGAGGGGAGCAGACATCTTTCAAAAGGACGATTTCCCCACATGCACCCGGGTGCTACAAATTCCACCTGCAAATGATCTGAGTCGGAGTTTCACAAAAGCTAGTTCATGAACCTATATAGAAGCATGTCAAGAATAGGAAATGCTGTGAATGCATTTTATTAAATGAAAGGATGTGGTAAAAGTGTCTTCTTTTTTAAGAGAATATACTTTCTATTGTGTCTGTGTTACACTCATAACCTTTTATGTTATGATAGTATAAGTGTAAACTTGTTTTTTTCAAGCCTTAATTTACACCCACCTCAAACCTATCCCTCACCACAAATGGACAATATCCACTGATCCTCAAATGCTCTTTGAAGTGATGCTGATCCTTCAAATTTCTAAGCATAGGGCATACTGATTTAGGATTCACTTTTTAACCATAGAAGATATATTTCACTTATAATATAACCTTTACCGCCAGCCTCCTTCACAATAGCTGTTCAATGAACTTCACCCTCTTTTTAGTAAAGATATCAAGAAAGACTATTTTTACTTTTCCAACCTAAAATCTACTTTTAATACAGGGCTCACCTTTTATAAGCAGTGATCTAATATAACAACCTTTTTGGGGGGCATCACTGCCCTCTAGTGGTCATGGGAGCTACCCAGCACTGCTCATGAGAGCTGCCACTTGATTTGAACCACCAAGCCCATGGGCCACAGTCCCGCACTCAACCACTTATGCCACTGGGACTCAGCCCATAGATCAACCTTTTAAGCAGAGATCATGCATTCTTTAATTTCATTAAGTTCTTATGAAGAAGTATTAATTCCAGCTGTCAGAGAAAATGTAACATTTTGACATTTTCTTATACCAATCTTTCCAAATACAAGACGAATGCATGCAATAGGTTTCTTAATGACTTCCGTAGGCTGGAGTTTTGTGCCCAAATTAATCTATCAGTTACTCCAGTCTTGTATAAATTTGGGGCATCTCTTGTCCTTCCATCTCCGTCTCTACAATGAGACAATAATAAGTCGCTTCTTATCGTATGCTACCTCACTGTGTCCTTGACAACTTGATCATCATCACACACTGGTGTTGGGGTGGGGGAGACGTTGTGTTTTCCCTGAGCCCAAGATATGCACCCACTAATCCTCCTCATCAACCCCAGATCACAGGCACAGTCTTCCACCAGGAATGCAAGTGTTTAGCTTTGTAATGTTAACCTTGGACTATAAAGCTGGCAAATTTATTTGATGGTAGGGACTATGTCTTCCAATTTGTTACTTCTAATGCTTACCACAGACCTTGACACAAAAGCAGTATGCAGAAAATGGCTGCTGATGGAGGGAATGGCTGCTTTGAGTGAAGCATGTCTGTCTTTTCTACTGTGTCCTGGCTTTCTAGTTCATGTTCTACCCCGTCTGTCTGTGGCTGTGGGAGATGCATGTTTTGTGATCGGATGCACACATTTAATAACACAGCTTGCTGAGCTGAGCCCCGGTGGCGTAAGAGGTTGAGTACGGGACTGTGGCCCACGGGCTTGGCTGGTCAAATCCAGCGGCGGCTCTCAGGAGCAGCAAGGGGTAGCACCCACGACCACCAGAGGCAGTGATGCCCCCCCCACACACACACACAAATAAAAACAAAAAAAATTAGTCTTACGTCAAAAAAAAATACAGCTTGCTTACCAATGATGTTCTTAAGAAAATGAAGACTTGGTGGAGGGTGTTTCAAATCTAGACACAAAATACTTTTACCAACAAACAAAAAGCACAGAGGGTCAAGTAATGTGGACTGCCATCCCTACGTTTAGAGGGAAATATATATGCATAATAAGAAATCAAGGGAGGAACAGTTTAGAGTCAGTCATAGACGATGCAGCCCCATTGGCTTACCAGAAACCTTTACGTGGTGTCACTGAAGATCAAAATGAGGTCATTTTGTTTTTCTGTATTTTTCACCACCTATTGAAATGTTTCCATTCAAAGACCATATTTTTACACATGGCTTTAAATACGATCTATTAGAAGGCACCTTATCAATAAATGAATTTTTACAAAGATAGCCCTTGATGAATTTTCAAGGAGGAGAAGTAGCACATTCATAAAAGCCATGCATAGTATCGACTACAAATATTAAGCTCAAATATTAAACATGAAAAGTTCACAAAGTGGATTTTTGCTCTTCAAGACAAGAACGCGTGGTTACGTGGGGCATCACTGCATGGTAAGGAGAGCATTGCAGAGCTCAAGGTGCACACAGGCTCTGAGCAGCTTGCTTTGCCTGCACACGGCAGAACAAGTTCGCACATGAGTTCAAACAAAGATTAAGACAAAGATTTAAGTGATTGAGTCGCTAATATGTGCAATTTGTATTTTCACATAATAATTGTTATTTTGTAAATAGCACTACTTTTCCAGGCTGTTAAATACAACAAGGGGAACTGGTGCCTTGCAGTTTTAAATATGTCGCATGATAATACAGCTGGTATGTGCCAGGTAGGATTCGTCCCTGCACATAGCCATGCATAACCCTAACCCTAACCCTAACCCTAACCGGTACCCGCCCACGGCCTGCGAAATTATGATGTGCTGAACATCCTCTTACCAAATGAGTTTCTGTCGAAGGATGTTGGCAAGATTGTGGGGAAAGGGTCTGCTGATGATGAAATTGGTAGCTGTAAGCCCCGGCTGATCGTCAGGAGAAAGATGGAAAAGAGTTATGATCCCAGAAACCTGTGGGAAGTTTCTACTCTAACTGACGGGACTGTTGTAAGTCGACACCGATTCCAGGACCAGCACTTTGTTTTGTTTTGTGAAAGGTCTGTCTATGAGCGTGGCAAGGACCTACCGTGAAATAATTTCTGCCCGAGGACAAACCTGTTTAACAGTGCAGAGCAAGGGTCAGCTAAAACCCAGTCAGTAGAAGCTTCATCTCTATGGAGACGCCAAACCAGAGTCTGAGCCCCTGCTCTAAACCTAAGCTTTGGAAAGCTTAGGGCTCAGAGTGTATGTTTTAATAAAATATCATATTGGTTAGTTCACTACCAATGATGTAAATATCTGGGTGATTGTATAATGAAAACGCCACCACGTAGCTCAGTCGATCATGTTTTCTAAATTGTCTAGGTGGGGCCCTCAGCTGCGTGAAATGACCTAGCCTTGCGATATTCCCTGAGTTATTCACAGCATGAGCTCCCATCTCCAGGGTGACAGTGAACTACTATGAGGAGGGACTGGATGAAAGGGCCTCATCTTGAAGAGCCTTTTGCATTTGGGACTCCATTTATTAATGGATACACTACAGACATTTACAGCACTGAATTTATTATCCTTATAACATCACATTTATTTTTATGTGGCAGCCTGATAATTACAATTTAAATGGTAATCCGATATAAATCTGTACTGAACTAAAAACACATACAGGGACCTCAATTCATATAGTAAGTTGTAGAAAATTATTTAATTCAGGCCAAGAGTTCCCATTAGTTTGGGAATAGTGATTGTGCCACAATGCATAAAAATCTAAACCAAATAAATATACATCGATGTGCTTTTTAATATGAGAGAGAATGATGGAAGAATAGAAAAGGACTCACTGAGTTGGATGTATTTTCTAGGTAAAAAAGCTATACCAGAAAAAAAGAGAGAGAGAGAGAGAGAAAAAAAAATTGAGAGAACTTGCTGAAACTAACTTAAAACTAAGTGGCATTGTAGTTGGTATCAAGGGACTGAGAAGTGCAGCAATCACAGATGGAGTGCAAAGCAGCATAAATCCCAGGAGATCTTATGGGACCTGCTTTGGAATAGAAAAACGAACTTAACTGAGTTTTTCTTTCTCTCTCCCCCCTCTATCTGCTCTAATAAATGTGCTTAGGTGCAGTGAAATTATTCCAAGACAGGCAACAGTGGGGATAGGGATGAAAAATGAAGAGGGCAATTGTTAATTAATAAATGGATATTACACTCGAAAGTTGGCTGTGCATTTAAAATGTGCAGGAAGGAAAAAATAGCCCAGATCCTTGTAAACTCCCAAAGCATTCTTGTAAGTTTTTTTCAGGGGGGAGGGAGGAAATGACATCATTATCATGATTATTTCATTACTCTGATCAAAAAAGCAAAATAAAATTTAATTTGAACACTATTAACAGAAGATTAGTAAGGGTTTTTTAAGATTTTAACCAGCAAGCTCAACCTTTTGAGTGAATATTGGGCTTATAAGCAATACTCTACCTATAAGAAATAACTCACAAAACTAATTTTGGTTTATAAGTTCCAAAAAAGAGATATAAAGATCATAGGAAATGTCTACACTGCCGAGCATAAATAGTAAGTATTGCCAATGTGGGATTTGCTGTCAATTTCCTTTCTTTTCTTTTTTGCTTTAGCAATCACTACAGCAATATATATGATTTTCACAGCATTTTAATGGGGACAGCAAACTGCAATAACATGAAAAACAGGCAGAGTCCAAACGCTTGGCAATGTCTATTCTGGACTCTCAGGCTCGTTTCTCATATGAAATAGTGATACATTTTAAATTATGGAGGCCGCAGTCCCGCAGTATGTAAAATGAGATTATCTATTAGAAGGTCCTGGGAGTTCTAAAATTTTCTAATATTATTATCATTCTCTGATTTGAACATGGAAAATCTTTCACAACCAATGGGACATCACCCTGACATCACTTACTTGGGAAAATGGCACCGAGGCCTCGCTGAAACTCTGGTTGCACAATATCATCCATCTCCACTGAAGCCCAAGGCCAAGTGCCATGTGGCATAAGTCAGGCATGCCTCCCCCTGCCCTTTTCCTTCACCATCTTCTGACACCAAATATACTTCCTAAGACTCCAGTTCCTTCCTGGCTTTGGTTATCCATTGGTATGGCCACACAAAACTCACAAAGAACAGGAAAAAGGACGACGACTTATTAGGGAAGATGAGGCCTTGAAGTGGCATTGTGGTTCCACATTGGGCTATGATTTACAAGGTCAGTAGTTCAAAACTACATCCGGCCCTTTCGGAGAAAGGCAGGTTTTGTTGGCTTGCTTTAGCACAGCCTTAAAGAGTTACAGTATAGTAAGCCCCGTGCGAGCAGCGCTGCCCTGCCCTGTACAGTTTTTCTGAGGGCAGTCATCATGGGCTTCAGGGCAGTGAGAGAGGGAGTGGGGACATGAATAAATTATTACAAGTCAGGATCAGAAACCATGGGTCTTTGGTTCCTAAAAACACTTCTCCTGGGCCCAGACCAGGTATTTCTCTGGTTCTCAGTCCCTCCACCTCACGTAGCCTGGGGTTCTGCCATCGGGCACCAAGGAATCTGTTGGCTACTCCACCTCACCATCTCATAGTCTCAGCCCAGCCCCTCAGTTCTGTTTCCAGGCCTTGCCCTCTACTCTGAAATGACTTCCTCTGCTGCCTTCCTTGGTTTTGGTTCCTTTGCTTATCCCTCTGCCAATGTAGACAAAGGTCTCAAACGTACTGGACCTGTGGAATTCTTGGGTGGTCTTGGGGTTTCTCTCTGACCTTGCTTTTGAACTGGCTCCTCTTGCTATGGGAGTGGCAACTGAACTTGATCCCTCCTCTATTAATGGTATGTGTAACCCTGCACCTCACCCCTCAATCATTGTTTGTGGGATACAGAGACACGGATAGAAGATCCTTATTCAGAAATCTCCCTTCACCACACTTACAAGAGTGATGTATACTCGAATCTCACTGATCCATGAAAAATGTCTCCCAATCTCGCATTCTTTTGGTCAAAGGGGTACATCTGACAAGAGAGAAATCCTAGTAACGGATTCACTGTTAGAGAATAGGAGAAATAGTGCACAATGATCTGGTAGCATCTTGTGTGCAAAGGAAGCTCATTCCATATTTAGGACACACATACAAAGGCAAGTCTCATTGGGTAACCCTAGTTGACATTATCTGAAACACAGATATGTCTATCAATAAAATTGAAAACATGTGCAAGTGGTAATTATGATGTCATCTTAAGCCTCTATGAGCCACTGTGGCTTCATTTATTTTGTGCCCTTTGACTTTCAGTCTTGTAATTCTGTTAGAATTCATCATAAACCTATTTGTGAAAAATATACCTTTGCTGTTTCCCTGTTGACATTCAGGATTCGTCCACCTTCTTTTGAAGGAGTCAGTTAAAATTAGTCTCACTAACAGTATGGACAGCAGAAATGTTGACAAGCCCCTTCAAGCAGGGAGAATAACCTGATGATGAGAAAGGCCTAGCTCAGGTTGGATTGTACCAGCCTATGGATTATCAAACACCAACCCTAGATGCAATGAAAAAAAACTCCGTTTATGCACTATGCTAAGGATCGATCTAGTAACTACAAGGTTGACAGTTCAAACGTGCTATCAAAGAACAATGGATAGCTATATCTGACCTCTGTGGTTTCCCTATTATCACAAGGCAGGAGTTGAGCATCCTTCCCTCTTCAGCCTTCATGACTGACACCAACTGTTCTTCCCACACTACGCTACATCTTTGGAGGTTCAATAATCCGTTGTTCTGGCTACATAGAATTCATAGACCATAATCCAAGTAAGGTCAGCAGTATGTATATAGTCACTGGTCTCCTTAGACAGTAACCATGTCTCTCTCAATTTCTCAAGCTCTCAGACATATGGTCCATGAGCCTTCGTCTCCATGATCCAGGAAGCCAGCCTGACCATGTCACTCAGTCTCACAATTCCATACCCTGCTCTTCGCAGCATCTGCCTCTTCAGGCTGAGAGATCTTGCAATATTGTCAGAGCCCTTGCATGACCCCAAAGGTTTCTCTTTTCTCCCTTAACTTCAAAGAGCAAAGTCAGACTCATCATAGAAGCTGACCAACCCCCTCTATTAATGATACATATACTCTATTTGCATGGCCCCATGTAATCTTTGATGGGTGTTCAAGAGACTTGGGTAGACGATCCACATTAAGCATCCCGTCAAACCCACCAACTGTCCCATGAGAGAAAGATGATGTCTATATCTGTAAAGATGTAGTTCCCGAAATCTTGCCAAGCTTTTCTACTCTATCCTGTAAGCACACTATAGAACTGCACAGCAGCAGTTTATTAGCAGTGGGGAGGGCATGATTTAATAATATATGGATTTTAAAAGTAAAGAATTATCTTTGTACCTCTCAGAGATGTGCTCAAGATGCAACAGCTGTCAAAGAAGCAATTTGAGGTTCTTTGGATTTGAGCCAGTAGTGGGTTGACTAGAACAGCATCTAACATCCATCAGGCTCCTGATTTTTCTCACAGTTTGCATCATTTCATTTCAGCTGGACAAAAATGATAATCCAATATTGCATTCTGACCACACTAACTTTTCTCATAAGTTCCACCTGTCAGTTTCTCCAGAGGAGATTAAGCAAGAAGATATGGTTGCTTCTTCCCTATCCTTCCCATCCTCTGGAGAAAGGGCATTTTCCCAGGCAAACTCTACCTAGAAAAGGTCCTTTACCCAGGATTTCCATTTACCGGCTGGGGTTATATCAGTCTGCCCTTTCTATAACTACTACCTGCTTTAACTAGAGAACCTATGGGGCCCATGATCCTCATGACCCACTGATGACACAGATTTCATCTTATTAGGAATTGCGGACTGACAAGTACAACTGCAGCAGATTCAGGGATGGGATTATAGACAATTTCATCCCAAACAAACAAACAAAAATAGAGATGCTGATTGTAGAGTAAAAAAAACTCAAAGAAAACTACAAGAAATATATTTAAGTCAGCTGTCATCATCTTTAATTTGGTGTTGCGGTTATGTGCCTTCCAGGCTGTCTGTTCCTACCCATAAAGAGATGAAAGAGCAAACCAGTGTTCCTTCTGGTCCCGTCTTCACCTCGTTCTTGTGCAAGAGCTCGTTGTTGCAACCCCTGTATTGATCCATCTTGTTGAAGCGCCTCCTCTCCTTCGCTGCTCCTCTTCTTTAGTTAGCATGATATCCTTTCCAGGGACTGGTCTCTCAATGGCAACATCCACAATATAGAAGATGAAATCTTACAACATGTCCAAAGTATCTAAGATGAAATCTTGACATCTTATGGAGCATTCAGCTTGTACTCCTTCCAAAAGAGACTTGATATCCTTTGGCAGTCCATGGTACTTTCAATATTCTTCATTAGTACCACAATTTCTCATTCAATGCCCAAGTCTCATATGCATAGGATATCCTCAAGTAACACTACTGCTTTAAAACCCTCTGAAGAAGTCTCCTGCAGCAGACCTGCTCAACGCAATGCGTGTTTTAATCTCCTGGCTGGTACTTCCATGAACTCTGATTGTGGATCCAAGCAAGACAAAATCCTTGGGAATTTCCATCTCTTCTTGATTCATCATGATGCTAACTATGTGTCTAGTTGTCAGCATTTTCATTTTGATTACATTGAGTCTTCATCTGTACTGAAGATTAAAATCCTTCATCTTGATAGGCACTGTATCCTCATGTCCAACAGACAAGATTGCATCCTCTGTAAATCAAAGGTAGTTAGGTTGCTAATAAACTTTGCTCCAAGTGCATTCTGGATTCTTTTTCATACAATTCAACTTCTCTGATTGTTTACTCAACTTCATATTGAATTAGTATGGTGAGAGGACACAACTTTTATTTAATGTACAACAACGATATTCAATCATAATCCTTGATCTTTTATCTAATGTAAAAAAAAACTACGATGACTAAGGAACCCTAGTGACATGGCAATAAGTATTATGCTGGACTGCTAACACTAGGCTGTTAGTTCAAACTCACTTACTTCTCTATAGGAGAAACACAGGACAATTGGATTCCATTCAGTTTTACAGCCCTGAAAACACTAAGCATCAATTCTGTTCTTTTATATAGGATCTAAGTCTCTCGGTTGGAATCAACTCGATGAAAGTAGGGGTTTTTTTGTGTGTTTGTTTTTCTTTTCTTTTAATAGTATCTTCTTGTATGGATATCAAGAGATTAAACATGAAGGTAAACTGGGGTTAAGCCATAGAAAAGCAGTGGATTCAGGCACTTCTCTGTGCTACTTCTCTGTTGCTGTCTATTCCCCGCACTCCTTCCAAGAGACTAAGAATGTGTGACCAACTTGGAGAAGCACGTATTCAGAGATTATGTCAGGTAAGAACTTTACAAGCCATAATACAATGAACATACTGGGATGTCAATAGATTATATACCCATCTCATTGCCCATGTGCTGCCACTCCCTCCTATGTGGAAAGGGTACAGAAGCAAATGGGGCTGTGGCGTTTGCTAATCAAAGAGACCCTGCAGCATAGGAGTGGCTCTTTGCCCAGCAGACCTGCTGTGCAGTGTTTGCAGACTTCACATTATCCAAGATTCCCAAGAAGACAATATACATTACAATCACCCTACACCTGTGGGGTAGAGAGATTTATATGGCCGATCTCTTAATGGTTGCTCCAGGTTTGTATCCAAGGTAATAAGAATCCGCTGGAGCTCATCAGACATAAGAAGAAAAAGTCTCCTCCCATTCTAATAGAGAAGTAGTTAAAAATAATATTTTTAGCCACACAATCACATAGATTACTTGAAATCCATCAGAAAATAAAATAAAATTCATAAATTAGTGCTAGTATAAGCATAATAAGAGGTGTGCAAACATAAAATAATATGCTAAATAAGGCACATTTAAAGACAAAAAGCACTCACTGAGATGGAGTTGATTCCAACTCATGGACTCGTGTGGGTTTCGTGTGTAACTCTTGAGGGAAATAGGAAGCCTCATCTTTCCTCCTCTGAGCAGTTGGTGGTTTCCAACTGCTGAAGTTGTCGATTGCAGCCTGATGAGTGTAACCAGGACGAGACCAGTGCTCCTTAAGGCAAATCTTTCTTCATGTTGCTCTCGGGCTTGAGAAGCTCATTACAGATTCCTTTTAACCAACATTAAATTCAAGGTCTGAAAAAAGTCATGAGCTTGTAACTTTGTGGCCACGATTATCTATCATAAGACCTTATATCAGATTAACCCTAAAGCTTTAGAGATTGAAAATATCCCAAATGGGGCTGAGCCCCAGTGGCGTAAGTGATAGAATGCGAGACTGCGGCCCATGGGCTTGGCAGTTCAAATCCAAGCAGCGGCTCTCAGGAGCAGCACTGGGTAGCACCCATGACCACCAGAAGCAGTGATGCCAAAAAAAAAAAAAAAAAGAAAGAAAGAAAGCAAAAAGACAATATCCCAAATGTTCAACTCTTCTAAAGTATTGCTCTGCTTCATTCCTTCCCAACACCTGGCCCTACTCCTGCCAGGAACACATTCCCTCATGTCCCTGGGTTCTGCGATTTGCTGCAATGTCTCACAGAATCTCATGCAACTTGGAGGAAATATTTCATTAGGTGAATATTTTAGTCAAAAATCCAGAATTCAAGTAGAAGCAAACCATATTCAACAGCCAGTTGGAGAAACCAAAAACTGTCCTCTAATCCCTGGTTGCTTTGCTTCTACCAAAGCACAATAAAGGAATAAGTGGACTGGCTTTCCGGGTGAGGGAATCTGTGCCGTGATCTGCGTTTATTCCTAAAGATGACGACTTAAATCACACCAAACCGAGGATGCCCCCAAGGAAACAAAGGGACTGGCTAGGCCAAGATCAGGTCTCAAGCCCACCTCCCTCTAACAACGGAGTAGAGATCCCCTTCAAAACAGGATATAGCCACAGGTTTACAAAATCCATGACCATAATATATAAGGAAACATGACTTGAGGGCATATTAATTCACCATCACTCATCTTTGGTTGCCAAATGATTGGTGCTCCACAAAGAACAGAAATCATGGCACTTGGAAATAATTCAGAATCTTTGTGGATGAAAGGTCTGGCCTTCTGCTTCTGTAAAGATTATTTGGAAGAAAATTCCTCTGCAGCAGAAATCTTCTAAAGCACATGGGGTCACCAGGAGGCAGAATAAATTTGACAGTGATGGCTTTTAGTTTGTTTGTTTTTATAAAGATAGGATGATTTTTCAGCTGTGGTTATCAGACCTGGTTGCATAGCAAAGCCATCTGGGGAACTTGTATACCATTCCGGTATCTCAGTGCTTCCCCTCCCAGTTTGATTTAATTGGTCTGCAACAGAGCCTGGACATGGGTATTTTTAAATATCTCTCCAGGTGATTCTACTATGCATGTGGACTTGAAAGTCAGTGCTGAACAGAAACTTTTATAACTAGAGTGTTTTACAGTATCGTGAAGTTGCTAATGGAATGCAAGGGTTTTTGTTTATTTGTTTTTTTGCTCTATTAATGATCTTCTGCCAGTCATTGAGGGAAAAAAAATGATCTCTGCTTCAATACATGTCATCTGTATAGACCAACCTTGAAAGCATTATCTCTTAATTAGAGTTTAACCTTCTCTCCTTCTCTTCCACTATGCAAAAACAATGAATAAAAGGCAGGGGAGAGAGGAAAGTCATTTGAGTGACTAAAGACTCAAGGGTTAAACTCACATAAATCTTTACCTGTAGGTCAACAATTTGATAATAGTAAACAGTATTAATGAAGGATTTACAAATAAAGATTTGTTGAAGGAAGTGTTAATAATCCCTCTTTTAGAATGTGGTGTAAGAGCATTTTTAACCATTTTAAGTCCTCTGTACAATGAAGAATGTTTTAACTGTAAGTTTCATGATCCTCAGGTGAAGCGCATTTTAAACTTATACATTTACAGACTGCAAAATTCCTGCTTTCTTGTGTCATCTGTACATTGTGAGCACTTTGGAAAACCCAGAGGATGGAGCAAGAATTAAAAAGGAAACAAGCAAAAACAGTACAAAATAAAATCCACTAAGGATTTCATGAAGGACCTACACTTTATATAACTAAAAAATCTTGCTTGTGAGTTTGTGTGGGTTTAATTTGTGTCAGCACACACCTGATTTTTCCCCACTATTTATATTGCAAACATGTTGGCTTATTGTTTATTAGCAAATTGCTTATTTTTACTACTCTAATGAGAATAATTATTTTAGGTCTAAAGAGAATAATATAGATGCAAAGAGCTCAACTTTAAAAGTGTCAGTGGTGTTTGTATGACAGGTAATGAGGCAATTTGGCAGAAAATCAGAAACTAATTGAGCTCAGCTCACATCAATGCGGCTTGTTCAGCTGAGGCTGTGCCTCCTGAAAAGAACAGTGGAATTAAATGAGACAATGTGACATGTACAATTTTAATTGGAAGCTCTAATTTAAAATATTTAAAAGCATGTTTAAAATAATTTGTAAATCCATACAGATGCTTCCTTCCCCAACTAATTAAGAAGAGTCAGTGGGTCATATTATGTCTAGATGTCAGAAATATGAATTATTGAAGTGCCTGCACATATAAGTGTACTAGCACCTTTAGGCAAGATCAAATTTAGTTTAGCAGAGGGAAATGGGAAAGAAACAGCCCTCAAGACGGCAGAAGGGTAGGTGAATTTTAACGTGATTTTTTAAAGTCATGAAAAGCATTATGAGATTGTACATCTATTTTGAGAAATTGAAATTATATTTGATATAGTTCAGCAGAAGTCAGCAAAGGGAAACGAAAAATGTGATTTAGAGCTGTAGCAGAACATTGCTATTTTGCTTTGTTTTCGAGTCGATGGCTGTCCTCTTTATTTGCTTTAAGTTGTTTGTTTCAGGGTCAAATCATAAGAAATAATTCTAAAGACAAGAGTTTCATTAGCCCGAAATTCTTCTTAATCCAAATATCGGTTAAAGGAGGTGACCATTGATACTTTTTAGATCTTTTCACAATGCTAATTTAAAGAGGAGAATTGAGAGATGTAAAGAAAAAATAAATATTCAGCCTTACTGCTAACATATTCATAATTCAGTAATAAATCACTTGTAAAAAGAAACTTGTAAAATCTGAAACCTGCTAACTGAAAGTGTAATCACAGTATGCTAATGACTTCGAATGACACTAAAACAACTTTTCTAAAGCCGTAGAAACATATCTACAAGCTATTTCAGTAGCCTTAATGTGATTTCTTAAGGAAAATATTACAAATTGAAATGTTTAGTCACATTTTTCATACATTAGCAAAGGAAACTGACATGAATAATTAGAGAGCAAGATGTTTTATCATGGCTTTCTTATTTACAATGTTATTAACATCATAGGTTTCCAACTGCTAAGAAATGAAATGAATTTGGCTGTCATATCATAAAGAAATACTTTTTAAAGATGCAGAAAAGGAGAAATACTTAATTTAAATGGAAAATTCTTAGGAAAAGAGTTAAGACAAAGAAATTCACCATAAGAGACAAAGTTGGTACAGATAAGAGAATATTGGCATAAAAAAGAGGAAAGAAAAGTTTCATTTTAGCTTGAATCTAAAAAATAATAAAGGAAACCAAACTATTCTGGAAGAAAGAAAAAACCTAATAACATGGGAATACTCACCTTTAAGTGAAACATTTTTCAAACTTGTATTTCTTTGCTCTAAGAACAACACATTCTTACATTACTTTATACAGTATATATTATCCAATTATCCAAGGACTTTAATTTTCTTGCATAATTGCAGAAGAAAATGCAGACCCCAGGAATAATATCAGTGCTGTCTTCAAACAAAGAGAAATAGACTTAAAATGCATTAAGTAAAGTCATAAATATATCAGATAAACACACATACCCTATACAGACATGCATGAAGAAATACACACATACACACACATATACCTGACATACTCAAACATCCTCAAGATGAGTGCCATGCCCTCACTATAACTTTAAAACTCATTTTTTATTCACAAATGGTAACAAGATATGTCATTTTATTGATTTTATAGCTTAAGTAAATACAGGGACCGTGTTAAGCTGTTCCTATATTTAAAACAAGCTTGAAAACTGGCCTGTTTTTTTCCCCTCTATCAAGTGCAATGTCATTACTTACACTCTGAGACATAAATGGTTGAGCACATCTAGGTTTTAGACCAGTTTTCCAGGGAGAGAATAAGATCAGACATCATCATTACCTGTATGGTACTTGTATTCACACCACATATACAAGAAATAAGCTAGAAGCACATGATGGAAAACAGGTTGGCTGCAAATGTTAGTTAAAACTTCCCTATATTCAAATGTTTATTATTCTTTTATTGTTCAACTTTTTTGTAACATCACAATCTCATCAAGAAATCATTCTATTAATCGCCTACATTTTGGCTTCCCATGAGAAAACAATTTTTAAAAAATATGTATTTAATTTTTGAGGAAAGTTCTAGTGTTCTTCAGTAATTCCTTATAAATAATTATTACTGCATATATCAGTTGTCATTTAAAAATAATTTACACCTAATTAGTATGCTTTACTCCAAGGATGCAGATGATGTAAACAAATACTAGAAATGAACCCCCAAACATATGGACTGTTGGATTGTGAAGTTTTGGTTTCTTATGAGAAATCACATCTGGTCTCTGAAGACAACAAAATCACATTACTATTCTGTTGCTGTACCAGTTCTTAGAAACTATATTGCTATCAAACTGATAATACATTTTCATCCATGATTTACATGGTTCTTTTGCATAACTATATAATATTTACTTTTAAAGATATTATGTTATAGTACTTCAGCATACCAGATGTTTGGATATTGTGGCTCAAAGGGATTCCAGGAAGATAAATAAGATGTAGTACAATGTTTTCTTGGTAAATCCCAATTCCCTGTGCCTGTTCCAATATATTTCAATATCTTTATACTTAAAATGTGATATAAATCACATAAGCATAATCTTTCTGTATTGCAAAAGACATGTAAGTTTTGGTAAGGGAACAGAAGAGAAAAAAATGTCCTAATTGGATTTTTCTCATAAAACTTTTTTCACATGCCATTCTACATAACTAACAATATATTTTTATAAGTATAAATAAAGGTTACTCTACTTTCAGTGGCATCTATTTCTTTTACTTATAGTTCTTTATTCAGTGTTTTAATAGCATTTAATAAATGAGAATGAGCATTTTTTAAAGTTTCATAAGCTAGAAATGCCTATAACAAAATTTCCCTACAGGATTTGCTTGAGACCACCTGAATAGATCCTACATTATGGCTCCTTGTAGATTAGTGTCATTACTAATTACATAATAAAATTCTGTACCTGATTTATTTATTGGGTTCATAAAAATATAGATATAGGCAATCTATTATTAAAATTCTTTTAAAATTGTTCCTGAATAGACATTTCTAAAAGCAGATTAGTAAATATCAAAAACTGAATTTCTAAATAAAACATGTTTGGAAAATCTTCACAGATTTTATGGTGTGAATAGTTTATATGATGACCTCTTGTATGTAATACAGTCAGGCATGTTATGCTAAAACAAACATGTCTTTGTTTTACCATTTAAAGTACTAGACCAAATCCTTGGAAATTGAATGAAAAAAGATACAGTTGTAACTGAGAAAATAGAATAGCTATTATTTTAGCCAAAAATTATCAGGAGCCACTAGGAGATCTGAGTAGGTAAACATTTAGTTTTAGAATGTTCTGATTAATGTTATGTGATTTGCAGTATGATTAAGATACTTTAACTGCACTGGCCCCATTTGATCACAAAGTCCCCAAACCTTGTGATTCCCTAGCTTCAGATTTATGATGGTTTCTAAATGTAACTCCAGCTTGGAAAACACTAGCTTTCCCTGCAAAGTCATCTTGTGTTAGAGACTATAAAGTGTGTCCAGTGAAAGTTGATTTGTGTCAGCTGAGACTGTAGCCTGGAGCTACACTTGGTGTATTATTATTTTAATCTAGTTATTGCTGCCTTGAAGTAAGTATATGTTACCAAGTCCAGGGAGGAAATGTCAAATGAACACCCTCACCTGATCACTAAGAATGTCTTGGAATAACAAACAACATGTCCTTATATTTTTTATTTGCTTGTTCATTATGGAATATATCAACTGTCTGAGAAGCAACATCACCTAATGTAAAAGAACATTTGGAGTTTAATATAGTATAATGTTGCCTTCCAGGATAGAAAATTTGAGTGTTTAACCTAAGATTTGTGAGGAAGGTGACATTTCTATAGACTAGAGTGTGATAATCAAATATATCAATAAATCCATAACCAGTAAAATGAGAAGAAATATAGGACTATTCTGAGGGCCTGTGGTGTACATTACTAGTTAAAAAACTGCCTTAGTGTATAAACATATGACTTGCTCTATAGATGCAGACAATTAGAAGTGTATAATGTTAAAACCTTTTTCAAAGCAAAATAAAATGTCACATTTTTTAAATAATCCTATTTGACACAGAGTAAATTTCAAATCGGTCTTCTGTTGTTGAAAGGAGGCCAGTATGATTTCATCAAGGAAGTGTGAGACTGTCCTTTTTGGGCTGCTGGAAGAAAGACTCAGAGTGTCCATCATTTTTTACCATTATGACCCATTGATATCAATTCTGCAGTGACTCAGAGCAGCTCCAGAGGACAGAAATTCCAAGCCTGTGATCCATTTAGAAGTGGATCCTTCTTCTATAGACTTGCTGACCTTTCATTTAGCAGCTGAGTGATTAACCACAGTGCAAGTAGGTCTCCTTTCATATCTCTTTAACTTATGAAAATGTGTTCATTGAAAAAGAATCCTTCAGGATAGGAAAAATATATTGAAATGCTTGATTTATCAGTGGCATAATATGTTTTTTTACTTTGTAGTTTATTTGTGCACAAAGTATTTAAAATATTTCATTTTTCAATTTGAATTACAGGCTCTAAAATTGCTTTAAAATATTTTACTTGAATTCTTAAGTCACGTATTGTTCAATGATTACATTTACCCTAAGGATAAACGTAGTTTGTGTATGCATATGTACTTGGACAATATCACATCAGTAAATTATTAGTGCATTTATATATATCAGCTCCACTGCCATCAAGTATTCTAACTCATGACCACCAAATGCAGGCTTTCTGATCTGTAAATCTGTAAGGGTGCTGACAGGCTTAGAACTCGCATGAGGAGTGGTTGGTGGGTTTGAACAGCCAGCCTTCTGGTTAGCAGGACAGTGGGTAACCCCAGGGTAACCCCAGTACCATCAGGGTGTATTCCTGATCTTTGTCTTTCTGTGTGTGTGGATGTATATGTGTGTGTATATATATATATATATATATATATATAAAAGTTCACTGAAATATTTCATTATATTTTCATTCCATATTCCCTTGATTTTTGAAGTTCTCTTATATGTATTAGAATAATATATATTACTGCATTGACTGATAATCACTTAATAAACTACAGATAATTTGTATTTTACTAGCAATCTTATTAAGTCTTAGCTAAGATGCATTAAGATAGGTATTGCAGTCATACATGTACTAGACCAATAGATTATATAATCAAGACCATATAAATGTATTAATATAAAAGAGTAATTGTGAAATATTTGATAATTACCTAATAATAATGGATATGTGGAAAAAGAAACAGTCAAATAAATTAGGTATCATTTTCAGACTTACCAGAGTAGCTATCTGAAGGTAGAAAGTAATTTTTTATTATTATTTAGGGATCAAAGAAAAATTCTTACTACATTAGATTTATAAAATGCACCGTAAATCTCGATGAGTTTTGTTTAAACAAGTTGTGTCAACTGAATCTCTCTCCTGTTCATACCTAGAAGTTTGTAGCATGAAATACCAGACAGTAGAAGGATGATGTTTTTATATATGAAGACATACTATAGTTTTAATTCTAGCTAAAACAGGTATAACATATATAATTATATATGGCATTTATTAGTAATAACGTTAGCCAATGGTAATAAGTGAGAATGCAAAATATTTTAAAATTACTTATGCGGTTTTAAAAACTGAAAATTATATTACTTTGACATGAAGTTTGTTACACGTGATATATAAATTATGCAAATGAATTAATAGTAGGGATCTCTTGTTTTTCCACGCAGCATACAAACTTCAATCCCTTTCCATTTCCATTTCCATTTCCATCAGGTGAACTCTGAATCGTAGCGACTCTAAAGGTGGGAGCAGAATTGCCCTTGTGGCTTTCTGAGGCTGTAGCTTTTCAAAGGAGTAGGAAACCTTGTCTTCCTCCTTTGGAGCTGTGGTGCTTTGGAACTGTTGACAGGGTGGTTAACAGTCCAACACATAAGCAGGATGAGACCAGACGTTAGAAGCCCATTTTAAAGATGATTTGCTTATTTTCATAATGTCCTGTATTCAATTTTCACCTTCTGTGGTTTTACAAACAAAGACTAAATTTAAGAGCACACTTAATGTCATTCACCATAATACCTATATTAGTTACTGTTATATTCTGTAAAGAGTCAGAGTAAAATCTTCTCACTTCCATCAAGTCGATGCAGACACTGGAACTGTTTGCAGGAGCAGAAACCCCCTCTTTCTCCCATTGAACCCTGAACAGGCCATTGGAAGCCCAACACATAACCCCTACATCACCCTGGTACCTCACAGGACAAGAGGCCATCGATTCCCAAATTTTCACATGCTTCTTTATAACTTTATTGTTATATTTAGAATGAGTGAATACAATTTTCAGGTACGTTAAGAAGAGAAACTGCAGTGATAAATGTTTGTGAGCAACAGAATGACAGAATTATCTTGGATATCACTGTCTACACATTTTATAGGTAATTTATTCTCATTATTTTTTAATCATCAAGCACATCTATATATTTATATATTTACCTATCAACTTCTTCATGAAGTGCTCATTACATAGTTGGCATTCTGTCATTCCCTATTTTATTCCTAGGAAGGAGTCTGAGGTTGTCTAACCTGAGGGGAGACACCTGGTGGGCTTAATTAGATTGCATCTGGCAATAATTACTACCAAAGGATAAAACTTGACCAACTTTAACTGTCTTGGTAACTTCACTGTTTATATTGAGACATCCCAAGTCTCAAAGCCAAAACCCACAGACAGCATTGAGTTGGGGCCATATTAGTAAGCCTACAGGACAAAGTAGAACGTCTCCATAAGATTTCTAAGACTGTAATTTCTCTGAGAGGCTGGTGGCCAACTTTGGTTAGCAGCCACTGAACTTTTAACTACTTCCTTACCATGGCTCCTCTGACAGTCATGGAGTGATATTGGACCCTGGGAAAATAATGAGGCATTCACAGAGAGACTTGTGGGCCCTTTGTACAGAGGTAGCCAATAATTGAACTTAGCATTTGTGACACTATTAATCCAACAGATCTTCAGTGTAAACATCACGGAAAGCAAGACCGACTGTACTAGGACACCTTTTGAATCCTTATGGTGTAATTGAAGAGTGACTGAGTGGTTGAGGGGTTGTTGGGAAAGAGTGGTGATTATTTGAGCAAAAGGGACCTGAATTGTTGTTGTTGTTGTTGTTGTTGTTGTTTTCAATTCCTTCAATTTAGACACAAATATGTTCTAAGTATCAGGAGAAAATTCAAAATGTAGAAGATATTTTATTTACCCGGTGCACTATTCATTTTAACCATATTAATACTGAATTTTATAGTGGCATATGCAAACACCAGAGTAGTAATTTTAGCTGTTAATATATGCAATGCATTTATATCAGAGGCTACATCAGACATATATCCTGCCAAAGGCTACCTCCTGGCATTTTGGGATTTTTCATGATAGATTAAATGAAGACCTTTATGATGTGATGATAATTCTTAACATTAAGATACATCATTTCTTGAACGATTGTAAGATGTTGCATTGCCTCTTTCTGTACAGCATTCATTCTTGCCCTTTGCTAAGTCCACATCTATTTTCAGAAGTTCATGCTCACATGGACTAAATCTCTTGTTTGCTCATTTACTTTGTTGTGGTTGTTTCTTTTGAGCAGATATAGTCTCATTCTTTTGAGTGAAAAATGTTGGAATAACAAATAGAAAACATCGTCATCCTTTTACTCGCTTTCCCTGTCAATACTTGTACACAACAGGACACACAACCTCATTATTGTGTTATATTTCAGGTGTGATATTTTAGTAATAACAGTTAATTTATTTTAATGACAAACAACTCAAGGTAACAGTGATAAATTATTTGGAAGATGATTTAATTGACTAGATCATATTGATTCAATGATTTTGCGATTATGATTCAGATATTTGGAATATGATTAAAGTATTTGGCAAGTTTGAGAAACCACTTAAGAAAAAAAAATATGTGACAAGGACTTCCTAGTGGGAATCTCCCAGAAATGACAGTATGCATTATTATGTGTCATACTTACCTCCTTTAAATAAATTCAGAATAGCCAAGCACTCTAGACTATTCATTTACCTATGAATGATTTCTGAAGAGGACCATGTTTATATGCTATTCTTAGTTATACACATTGTGTATTTCATATAATCCCATAGTCTATATATTCTACAAATAGAATTAACTTATAAAAATAGGCTCACATATACCTAATCAATTCTTGGTAAATTATCCCACAGAATTATTTTGCAATAAAACTCCACCCAAAGCGAATGTCATTGGGTAGATTCTGACTCATACCCAACCCTATTTGGCAGAGTAGAACTGTCCCCTGCAGGTTTCAAGGCTGTAATCTTGATGGAAGCAGATTGTCACATCTGTCTCCTGGGGAGACATTTGATGGTGGCTTTGAACTGCCTAACCACTCTGCCACCAGGGCTCCCTTTATATTGCCATATGGCATGTATACGGAATAGATGATTAGACATCACATGCATTAAAGTTCATTTCAGAAAAGCTATAGGGATGTTGAAGTGGAAAAATTAAAAATTGGTCACCATCATTTATGCACAAAGAACAATGCAAGGCAAAATGTGCTTTAAAACACACACAAACACACTTTCATGAGGAATTAAGTGAAGGTCCATAAAACAAATCATCAGTTTCACATTCAACAATTATAATCTCCTCAGGGAATTCTTACAGGGACCATTTCTTCCTTGTGTGCCTGGCACCCTTACTTGCTGCCTACTGGACCTTGGGACCCTTTGTCCCTGAGGAATGCTGCCCTTTGGATCTCCAATGCCTGAGGAGCATGAGAAATGTACAACTCGTTGGCTTTGCTTTTCCTGTTACGACCCTGCCTGTTCAGGAGCACGCTGAGCCGTGGAGTGTGGGTTCACTTTCAGACTAACATGTGAGTGGTGGCCAGAGCCTCACACTGATTACACCCATCTCCATCTGAGCATCATGCCTGTTTTTTTTTTCTTTTTTTTTTTAACATTTTAAGTTTTGCCCCACCCTTTCTCATGTTTTACCTAGGCGATCCCTTTCCAAGCAGTGGGGAGTATTCACTGGCTATCTGGTTTAAAATACTTCTGGTCTCAGGGCCTGGAGACTAATGTTCACAAGATCCATTAGTCCAGTGGACTAATCATTTCCATGTCTTCAATCTTCTTCATTCTTCTCGAGAGAGACACCAACACTCTCACTTGTCATAGTCGCTCACGAACTTGTTATGCTCCAGTGATCAAAGTGTGATAGAGAATATTGTCTTTGTGGACTCTCTGGCTAATTCATTTTAATGACGTCTTAGACCATGGCTTTGAGGCTCCAAGCACACCTACTCATTTCCTCAAGGAGCTTGGTTATGCATTAGAAAATTTCAGAAAGTTTCCTCTTAGATGCTCAAACACCTTCACTGGTAAATTTTCACAAAATATAAATACCCATATCCAAATCTCCTCTATAAGACACACACACATACACAAACAGTCACACACAAAATGCTTCCACCACTATCCATTCCTCTACTCATACATAACCATTATTACACCATTGTTATGAGATTGTAATTCTCAAGTATTTACCTTTATTGTCTTTAATTCTCTTGTCCAGCATCATCTTCAAAAATGAATGCTTTCCTAAACAGATCAGTACTGCCTTCACATGTGAACTATGATTATTGGGTGCTTTTAACATAGCTCAGGTAATTGAAGCACTAAATTTGAATTTTACTTCTAATTTATTTCAATTCAAATAGCCCCCCACGAGCAACCACATTATGTCCATATTATCAAGGACCTAGTCCTCAACATGGAAGAGCTTCCTGAGTCTACACAATCAGACACAGGTAATCCATGTAATGGAATTCTATACACCAGAGTCTTTTTATTCTGTGCCTATTTTCTTTTTATTCTAAACTTCCTTGAAAATGAGAGTAAGGTCATATCATTTTATCACACTCAGTAAATACTTTCTAATTGAATTTCACATGCTAGTCTTAAAAGAAGTAGACAGTAACTCACTGCTATCGAGTGGATGCCAACTCATGTCAGCGGTGCAGGACAGAGTCGAACTGTACTGAGAGGAAGATAGGTGTGCTGGGTAATAATAAGCATATTATTAAAATTTTTAAATTATAAAAAAACAGGGAGGAAGAGTTATTTAAACAAGAAGATAAAGGATTGAAAGTCCAGTGGCTTTTCAGAAGTGGTATTTTGATCACATAGTTAGAGATTGATGCTGTGTTGTAGTTACAAAAATGAATTGCATCCTTTGGATGCCGCTTGCACACTAGAGACAATTGAACTTGTGTTGAAGCCAAGCCTGGAGAGCATGTGCAGGGATTTTCACAACACAGTTCTGCCAAGGCCACTTTTGTCACCAGATTCGGAAAGGCACGGTGCATCCCTCTCGTGGCATAACGGCATAGCTTGTGTCTCTGATTTTAAGAACTTAGTCTGATTACAAAAGGACTGGATACTAGGAAATATCATAAAGGGAATAGAAATGTAGAATGATAAAGCAATTAGCAAGCCCTAACCCTAACCCTAAGCCCTAACCCTGCTATAAGCTGAAAGAAATGCTTCAAGGATCTTCTCCAAAAGTTGAAAAGCAAAACAAAACCAATACCCAACATATATTGACTATTTATGCTTATCCACAATACTTCGTGATTTTAAGGGACTCCAGGAGTCTGACTCCTATGGTGAAGAGGGACCTTTGAGAACATTGGAATTTTGGGGTTTTGGGAAATGTACTCACACCAAGTAAGGCAAACACACTTCAAAAAGTCTTGAGTTGCATCGGTGTGCCCAAGATTTGCTTCTTGTTCCCTAGACAGGAGGACTTTCTGTAGTGTATCCATGCATCGAGAAAAATATTGCATTTTTATTTAGCTATATACAATAAATTCTCAAACTTCTCATTTCTCCAAGAACTATTTTAGATATTGTAACCCATGCTGATTCATTTGGGCTAATCATGTCAGTCTTCTTTTTTTTTATTTTTTTGTCAGTTTTCTTTTTATAGCTTCATTTCAAGTCACAGATTTGACATGTCCATAGAATCTTCTGGATCTGCAGACATTCAAAAGAGCACATTTGTCACTAAACTCTAGCTAACTGTCATTGGTTCTCAAATTTTACTTCGAAAGATGTTTTGATCTTCTTCTTTGCTAAATTTGGAAAGCATATTAAAATGAAGATTGACTTGTTTCATGAAGGGTATTTTCAAATAAAGCATAAATTAGACATAGCCTTGCTTCCATTCAGTTATGCTCTATCATCCCGGACATATGCCCCTCATCTCATTTCATGGCGCATGTTGGAAGAGTAGAGAATTCAATATCCTTGTGGGATTCAAAGAGTTAACACACTGGCAAATTCAGCTTCTAACTTTGAACTGTCAGAAAGGAGACCATTATCTCATTAAAGAGACTGTGACAAGAGTTGAACTTTTTTTTTTTAATCACCATCAACTCTACTGAAGTATTTTTGTGAAACAATTTATCAAGGAATATCATGAGGCTTCTAACAATTATAAAAACAAACAAATGGCAGCAAAAGCTCACTGTCGGTCAATCAATTATGACTCCAGACTCTAAAGAACACACTTGCACGATTCCATTGAGCTTTTGAGGCTATAATTCTTGATGGGAACAGAAAGGTGGATCATTCTCATGTGGAATGGCTGATGGATTCAAGCTTCTGCCATCATCAGTAGTAGCCCCACACTCAACCAGGCTGCCCCCAGTGCTCCTTCAGAATTTTTTGATACTTTTACCTGGGGCTCTTAAGTCTCATCCCAATCCATACATTCATCCAGTGTGTTAAGTTTTCTCTTTCTACTTGAGCCCCCGATTATCAGCTTCCCATGTCTTCTGCATCTGTCCTCACCCGCCCTCCTTCACAAACCCTTGTTAAGTTATAGGTTATTATTTTTATATCGTACATCATATTCTGTCACCCCGTCACCCACTTTTTCATTGTTCCTCTCCATGGGAGGGGGTATAGGTTGATCCTTGTGATGAATTCCCCCTTTCTCCCCCCACCTTCCCTTAATCCTTCTGGTATCTCTACTCTCCTTATTTGTCCTGAAATGTTTATCTATCCTGGATTCCCTGTTGCGGCTCTTATCTGTAGTGGTGTGCATGATCTGGTCTAATCAAATTTATAAGGTAGAATTGAGGTCATTATAGAGGGGGGAAGGAAACGCCAAAGAGCAAGAGGAAAGTTGTATATTTCATCGGTGAGCTAGATGACTGCTGGTTTATCTTCAAGCCTTTAAAACACCAGATGCTCTTCTTAGTTTTAATTGCTACAGGTGTTGGAAATATTCCATTATGATCACCCTAAAAAAAGATCACCCCATTTAGTTCTTTCCTTTTAAAGACAGAGGAACAGAGACTCAGCAAGGTAGAGTGCCTTGCTGAAGGCCAGTGAGCTGGGAGGCACATTCTTGAGCAAGTATAGAACCTAGACATCTTGAATTATATGGCAGCATTGCTTCCACTGCAGCCCAACACCTCTCCAACCGCCTCCTGGATTACGCTGCATGCTCCCACAGGGAATGCTCAGGAATTAGGCGTTTTATTCCTAAAAAATGTATTTGATTATGTATTTGTAAAACATGAAATAGTAAAGTACATCTAATATTTAATATTGAGATGAATGTCAATGTTTGCAGACTATTTAAAAGGTTTAATTAGAGAAGCACAGATATTCTGTGGCATCTTTCACAAAATTTTTACTGCAAATCATTGTGTTAGTATCTTTTGATTTGAAATCATTTTAAAGTGAGGTTATTTTTATGATTGGAAAAATATTATGCAAGTTATATGCACCTGTTGACAATGATTTCCACATAGTTTTAAAAGTTTCACATAGATTTTGTGCCTTGTACCTATAATGAACAGGTGATTTATTTGAAGAGTTTATTTTTATTATCTTCCTATCATTTTAAAATTATCTTCACACAATGAATTTTAACACCAGGAATGCTGTAAATTATCAAAATGTGGGTTATCTCAATTATTCCTTTCACAGAAACAAAATTTTCTGCCATCATTTTTTAGCTTGGACACACCTTTGACCTTCTGCAAGAGGAATCTTTCTAATTTTTCTGGTCCTGATGGGAATCATATGTGAATAACATGTGTGAAACAGATAAATGCTCCATAGAAAACTCAATAGATCATTTCAGAGACATAGGCAACACTTGCAGAGTGTAGTTGCATCATGGTAAATATTTCAAATATCAATAGAGCATTTTTGGGTGCATATTTTCTTGTGTAATTTGGTTTCCTATAAATTCAGAGACATAAGCCGGAGACCTCCAAAATATGTACAGGTATAAGTAAAGGAAAATTAAAAACCTACATCTACTATTATCTTTAATAATACATCTCATTTCCTTTGACAGCAATAATCTTAAATTCAGACATTTTGTTGCAAAATATATTCAATTAATGCAGATATTTTCTTCAAAATATTTTTAAACAAATCATTCTTCTTATAAAAAATCCAAGAAAATGGCAGGACACATTTTCAAAATAAATTACAAAGTGTAAAATTTATATCATAGTATATGCAATTGGCTACCTGCAGGAATCAACCATTCAAAAACAGTTGGATCTTGTCTAGGAATCAACCATTCAAACAGCTGCATCTTGTCTGGGAAAAGGGACATTTGTATAGAAGTGAATCAGATCTACTTGAAAAGATCATAGAATTAGTAGACACTGGACAATCCCCATGAACTTTTTGAAATCCTCATGGACATAGGCTATTGAGTGGGAGAAATGGGAAACATAGGAGAGTAGCACCTGAGTTTCATTTTTTCCATGTGTGACAATTTTATTTTGATAATAAAGTAAACAGAAACCACACAAACAAAACATCTCACTATCATGAAGTCTATTCCGGCTCCTAGAGTTTCTGCATAGACTTCTAATGCTATAAATCTTTACTAGAGAAGATGGCTTTATCATCTGCCTGAGGAGTGACTGGTAGGTTTGAAATGGTGAACTTGAATTCCTTTATCTGAAGTCAGTTCATTGTCCCTATGGTAAAATTGGGAGGATTCCTAGTAGCGGAGTGGTTACCTGCTGAGCTGCTAACCCCAAAGTCAGCAGTTCAAACCCACCAGCAACTCCATGGGAGAAAGATGAGATGTTTTTCTCCCATAAGCAGATCCACTCTCAGAAACCACAGGTGCAATGCTAGCCTGTCCTGTGGGGTTATCGTGAGTGAGAATTGACTTGATTACGAAGTACTTGGAAGTTACTATTTTGTGATGGTATTTGTGGACCTTGTTTAAACAGACTGAATAAAAATAAGGAAAATGTATTGAAATAAAATAGAGGTAAATATTACCTAAAATCATCCCATAGAATAATTTTCTAAATGTTCTAAATAATACCATAGAATAATTTTCTAAATGATCAAATACTTATTCCAATATCAGTTATATTAAAATTGCAATGTCTTGTTTCTGGGTAAAATCAAAAGGGGCAGGTCAAGCTGGGTAAAGATCTTCAGACCAACATATTCTGTGAAGTATGCCACTTCTACTTGGCAGTTGCTCAAACCATAGAGGAATATTTGGTTTGAGCAAAAATATAAAGTTACAATGTGTCCATTGTTATCTGTAAAACAGTCCCCTTCATCACCCCAGAACTGCAGGGAAGTGGTACATTAGGATTTGTGCTGTTTCTAAAACTCGTGGATCTTTGTGCATATTGTGTTGTTAGTTGGGCTTCTATGAGCCTCAAAGCCTACAGAGACTGGGGAGTTTGACACCAGTCCTATTTGGTCACCTCTATTCTTCAATAAATATAAATCTTTCCCCCCTGGCTTGCAATACAATTAAAGTGCTGCTAGAAATACTTAAGTGGCAGAATTAGCTCTACAATGAAGGGACAAGATATGCCTCATGGAAACATTTCCATTGTCTTGTATTTTCTATAAGTTACAGAAGTCTTTGGCCTGAAAACATCATCTTGAATATGTCATTTGCATCCTAGTGTCTAGAAAGTTGCTGGTTAAGGTTTTTCACCCCTGTTTGATTAGGACCCACCCATCCAAAATTCTCTCACACCCGTATTCTAAGATATATTCTTTTTGCAATCCAGATAATATTGGCTTGCACATGAAGATGCTATTATATATACTTTTAGTCTCAAAATCTGAGCAGGTGTCAATACAGTGGGCTTTGTTTTGCATAAGGACCATCAATCTGATAGTGTATCATAAGCAGAAGGTGTCTACTTGCTTCTTTAGGAAAATTCCTGCAGATCAACCTTGAATTCAGCAGCTCCTGTACAGTGTATTGGTAAGGCATTTAAGAAGGTCAGAAAGCCAGAAGCTACTAATTGATTCTTCTGCTTACAAAGGCTAATTCTGGCTTTGCACAGTCAACAGAAAGCTGATAAAAAGTGTCCTGGGTTCTAAAGAAGGATGCTCTCACGTCCCCACAGGAATTGGACCTGCATTATATAGGAACAGCCTTGTTGACCAGCAGCAGGAACTCCTATGGTGTCCTTTCAGGGGCTCAGTACAGGTAACAGCCACGTGAAGCTGTACAGAGTTTCTTCATTGTGTAACTCTTCTCAGCTTGAACTGTCAGCAGATGACTCACTCACTCTTGGCAAACACAATGAGGTATAATATAAAATGCAAATATAAGTATAGCTTATAAAAATCAAAATACTGTATCTTTTAGTGAAAATCAATTAGCTTTTGAGGTTAAAAATAATTCTATAACATAATTCTCCATAAAACTGAAATATTCTTTACAAATTCATTCTGAAAATCACTTTGTATGCTGTTTTTAAACATAAGAGCTTTTCTAAATAAATGACTAGATGAATGTTATCCATAATTTTCCAACACAATTCATATAAGCTAGCATTAGCTTTATTATGACATGAAAGGGGGCTGAGCCCTGGTGGTGTAGTGGTTGTTTGCAGGACTGTGGCCCACAGGGTTAGCAGTTCAAATCCAGCAGCAGCTCTCCAGGAGCAAGGCTGGGCCTCCCACTCCCACCAGGGAGCAGTGATTCCTCCAAAAAACAAACAAACAAAATACATGAAACTATGACAGCAGCACAATTTTGTAACATTGAGAAAATAGTTGGATGAAAACTTCTTAAAAAAAACTTCTTTTTTTATGTTAGCTTAAGTATGTCCTTATCAAAGTGCATGTCTAGTGTTCCTCTGAGCTATATAAGGTGATTAAAAACTGGAGAAATGGTTGAGCTGTCTCACTTTACTGACCTTACGCCAGTCACTATCAGCTTAGAGAGAAATCTTTATGTGTGAAAGTGAGGCATTTAGAGAGCATGTGATCCTCCATATTTTTGAAGGTAATGAAAATATCCATTGCCACCTCATTTTTTCCCCAAGTCAAAGAAACCTTATAGGAGAGAGTAAAAGTATGCCCAAGGTGATAAAGCTACACCGAAATCTATACTGGAGTAGACTCTTCTGTGCTTCTCCCATCGAGCAGCTGATGGGTTCCCACTTGACAACTTTTCCATTAGCAGCTGAGCACTTAATCTTTTTGCTACGAAGTCCCCGTGGGTAAAGAAGGCGAGAACTCTAATATGACTTGTCAAGTTTGCCTAACTAGTTAACTAGTTATATAAGGATCTGGTACTAAATTTCAAAGGACTAGGATCTCTGTAACCCATGCTAGATTTTTCCTTTTTCTAAAATTTAAAAGCATTTTTCATGAAATCTTATATTTATCCAAATGAAAGTTCTTAAACTATGAACTTAAATGATCTTTATTAAATACCCTTTTGCCAATCTTTGTTTCTCATTACTATCTATATACTTTAAAAATATTTCTTTATAGTTAAATACATTAATTGCTTTGGTGTTTGGAGATATCAACTTATATATATATATATATATATATATATCTTTTTTATTATAGGCAGGATAATTTTTATTTGCTGAGATTCTTGGGATCAGAATCACAACACATACATATAAAATTTTGTTCTTTTTAATTTCTTCTCCTCTGGACTTGTTTATTGTTGACTAAACTACCTGCTCAAGAGTTCACTTAACCTCTTCTTCCCTATTAACATAAATATAGCAAATTAGAATATAGTCTGCAATACAGCTCTCTGCTTTAAATAAATAAACCATGTTAATATTGACTTTCAGTTGCTATAAAGAACGTTGGTCTAGAATCATAGTTTATCAGAAATGTTAAACTATAAATAGAACAAAAACAGGTCAATTTGGGATTGTATTTTTTTATCTTTGCTAAACAAGTCATGCAGAAATACAAGAAATGGGAGAAGTCACTATTATGTTCAGTTTTAATTTATGGCTTTTAAAGCTATAAAAATATCTCGAGTTTTAATGATTCCGACTTTACAATAAAGCATTGTTCTTTCAGAGGAAGGACAACTAAAGTGAACATGTTCACTTTCAAAATGATGTGAATAATGCTCTCACTGAAGCTGAACCTGCAACGCATATATAAAGCAAAAGTATAAGCTTTTGCCAGAGAGTCAAAAGAAACATATAAATAACACCCTCTGCCAATGGCTCCATTGACAACCTCAGCTGATCATATAGTAATTAGCTTCCTCACCTAGTGGCAACTTCAATCAACTGGGAGAGGTTTCCCCGGGGTCCTTTACTAAGAGGGATGTTGTGGCTGTATTTGAGTTCAAAGTGCACCATCGCTGATTACTAATGACTTTAAGAAGCATGGGATTATACTGAAGTGTAATGCTTAATACATGTTTAAAAATTAACATTGCTCCAAACCCATAAAATAATTCCCTTGCTTTTATTCTGATTCTATTTTATAGCCAACCCTGCTCCTTTTCAACCTCTCCAATCATCTATTAGGCAATCATAGCAATTTTACCTTCAAAAATATATCCAGAATTCAAACACTTTGACCACCTTGCATTACCCAGGTAATCCAATAACATGCTTCCTAATCTCCCTGTTTGCTTGGCAGCCTCCTGTCCATTTTCAACACAGCAGCAAGACTGATCACAAGAAAACAGTTACATCATGGCATTATTAGACCACCTCATTTCTGTATCCAAGAACTCCTGGTGACTCCCATTTCAGTATGAGTAAAAGACCAAATTTCATGATAGCCACTGAGAACGCTGAATGTTTTTCTTATTATACACACTCACCTCAGGCCTCTTTACTCTTCCTACTCTAAACACACTTTGCATAAAATGACTGTTCACTTGGCTTGCCAATCTTTTTTGTATCTTCATATAATTGATACCCTCATATCAACCGTTGTTGAAATGTATCTTTCTAAGTCAAATCTTCCTTGGAAATGGCATTTTAAGAAGTTAGTTTAATTCCTTTTAAAAATTTGTTTGCTACATTTCTAACCCTTCTTGTTCTATTTTGGTCATAGTCTATATAATGTATAATTTATCATACCTATTATATTTTGTTCAACTACTCTAGCTAGACTGGGTATCAATCAATAGCATACACTCAGTCCTAGGTCAGTACCTAGCATGTTGCTAAGAATAGGATATCACTGATAGACACTCCAAAAGAGCATCCTCTTTCTCGTGAGTTCAAACCACCAATTGTTCAGTGAGCAGCCAAATCCTTACCTGCCACAGTGGCCCCCAGTATGCCTTAAGAGAGTGTTAGCAGTCATTACCATTGAGAGTTAAAGTGGGGATGGGCTTAATCTTCCAGGGAGAAGGAAGAAAGAGGAGACTGAGGATGACTCTTCATTTTGTATGTTTGTTTGCTTTTATTTTTTGTGGTGACTCATTTTATTTAACCACTTTTTAATTTTTTTTTCGTTTTTGAAATATACCCTTTTTTGTTTGTTTGCTTTTAATAGGAGCAACTAGACAAATGTGGTTCCCACATACTAAGGTGAGAAGGTTGTGGTAACAACAAAATGTGGGAGCCAATAATTCTTTTATACCAGTTAAGAGAGAGAGGTCCAAAATGTTCCCCAAAATTGTCTTTTTGCTCCATTTTCCACGGATTCCTGGGAGGCTCTTAATGTATGAGTTGCCTATTAAATAGGGGGTAGCTATGAGTGAGTTTTGACCAAATGGCATTGCCTATTAAATATGAGTGAATACCTTAAGATGTTCTTCAAGACATAAAGTATACAACATATCATCAATAAATTATAGACAAAGAGACACAATAATATACTTATATAATGAGCTGAAAATATCATTCTTTTAATTACATATTCCTGACTCGCTATAAAAGTGGATCTATTACTGACTTCAAGTACTTTTCTCTGTTAAATGAGAGCATATTTAGTGTTAGCACTGTAGGGCATGTGCCTATTGTGACTGTCAGATGCGATCCAATCAGTTGCCACTCATGAAAGAACAGTGGTTTATTTTAAAGTCAGAATCATTGTAACTTAATAGATTTTGCAGTTTAAAAGCCCTAAATTAAAGCTAAGCATAATTGTGCCTCTTTTCATTTCCTTTATTTCTGCATGGTCTCTCTAGCAAAACAATGAACATAAAACACAATATATAACCTGTTTTATTCTATTTATAGTTTAGCATTTCTGATAAACTGTGTTTCCAGACCAACATTCTTTATAGCAACTGAAAGTCAATACAAACATGCTTTAATTATTTCGAGGAGAGACCCACTTTTCAGACTATATTTTAATTTGCTATCTTTGTGTTAGTAGAGAAGGTGAAGAGATCAGGTGACTCACTGAGTGGGCTCTTTAGTAAACGAGCCGGAGGAGTAGACATTGACAAAACATGATCCTGTGTTTGTTGTTGCGATTGTGATTCCTAGAATCTCACGAAGAACAGATTATCCTGTGTACTTATTTGACTGGAACTTTGCCTTTGGCACATTATACTTCATACACTGGATGCAGATACTGTGGAACTTAATATGCAGAATCATTTAAAAATGATATTTGACAAAACATGTTTAATGCATACAAATATAGTTTGAAGTACATTGCTCCAATATCACTAATTGCTATGTTACTCACATCTGAAATTTGGAAAGTTTCTGGAGATATTTCAGAGTATTCTAGCATGCTGCGAGGCTTGCTTCAAAATCATTTGAGCTATTTTTACAACTCTGCCCAAGCAGAAGTTAACTTGCATAGTTTTGTCCAGGTGAGAAGAGGATCCTTTCTACCAGAAGGCAGAAATAATCCAAAGAGGACAATTTGGGAGGCTGTTAGGCATTATTACATGGCTTTGCGTCTATTCAGGAAAGCCTATGCTCACACTGGAGAATAGCGTGCTCAAGAACACTTTGAATCAGTCTTAACATTTCCTATGTTTTATCAATACTCGAGTTGACTTTCAAACAATCAGAACATTTTTTGCATGAAAATATTAGACATTTTAGGAAAAATCATAATAGCTATTTATATACAAAGAGAAAAATTTTTTTCCTGGAAAAATATTTCAAAATACAGTATAAAATTATATGCAGGGAGGCTTCCAATAGTCACTGGAAAATTCTGTCATCTTTAGTTATTGCTATAGAATTTCAAATACTATCTAGAAAGAGAAATATACATGGGTATGACTGTTCTGTATAGACCAATATACATGGGTCATTGATATGTACAGATACATTGATATGTATAGATACATTGATATGTACAGATAAAAATTCAAATCTCCGAACACTATTAACACAAGTAATGAAAGTTAGAAATAAGACAACATTTTCAAAGACGCTCATCCTGAAAGGAAGACCAATGCCAGCTGGATGAAGAGTTTATGTCATGATAAAGCAAAGCGAGCATGAACCCAGCAATGGCAAGTGTAAGTCATTCGGAGCTGCTATTCCTCAGGCACACTCAGAGCAAGAAATCCAAACCACACTCCAACACAAGCCAAATTTATCACTTGGGGGTAGCAGTCAACAGCTTCTTTTGACATTAAGCTGTGTCAGTCTTAAGTTCGAGATAGAGTTCCAGTTCTTTAAGTCACCTACAGGGGAATGTAAACACTAGTTCATTTAGTGGGATTTGCAAACATGAGTCTTCAGGTGTGACCTATGAAGGGTATTATGATCCACAGAACAGTCTAAATTCCTGGTTGTCTATAGCACATAGCCTGGGTAAGGGATGAGCAGCCACTAGCTCCTAACTGTCCTTTAAGAAACATACTACAGTATGATTTCTCCCTTGGTGATTGATATGGTAAAACTATTCCCCAATGTCAGGTTGTCTCCATGTTTTACCTACCGAAGGAGCTATAATCCCTTTCTCAAAGACAAGCCTACTCCCCACCCCCGCCATTAATTTAACTAGAATTTCCATTATAATGAAATGAGACACCCTTGTAGGAGTTTCTGTTAATTTGAGGTCATCACAGCACAATGTAATGTGGCAGGAACCCATGGGTCTTCTCCCTCTAACATGAGAACATGACCCCATAAAGATGTACAAATGAGAAGCTAATACAGGAATCGTGAGCATTAGGCAGGTATAGTACCCCATTGCTTGGGAGACTGAATGAGAAGATTACTTGGCCTCAAAAGTGATGCCTGCCTCTGTCTTGGTGTTTGATTGACTAGCTTCGCTCAGCATAATGGTTTCCAAATGTCTTTGACATGAGTTGTTTCATGCTTCCAGCACTATTTT
Source organism: Nesogale talazaci (assembly GCA_004026705.1). Classification (NCBI taxonomy): domain Eukaryota; kingdom Metazoa; phylum Chordata; class Mammalia; order Afrosoricida; family Tenrecidae; genus Nesogale; species Nesogale talazaci. The sequence goes on along the minus strand of PVJH01003839.1, from coordinate 45,678 downwards.
TCAGGATGCATAATATTCCTTTACATGTGTGTATCTGAGTTGCTTTCTATTTTTCCATTTATTTGATGGAAATTTGAGCTGTTTCCAGTTTCTTTTGTGAAATTGTTGCAATGACCATGAGAGAGCATCCATCTGTTCTTTTTGTATTTTGATTTTTAAAAACCAGTTTTGTAAGGTGTGCAAATGTGGTATGCATACAATTGACATGCATATTGTTTGTGATGGGAGTTGTAGAGCCCCAAATAACACGATTTACTAAAAAACAGTTTTATTGGCATTTCATTCACATGTCATCCAATTCAATTCAATCATTTGAATTTTAGCAATTCAATAATCCAGTCATATAAATTATAGAACATTTCCTTCTTCCTGTATTCACTATTTGTGTATTTCTTAATTGTGAAGAAATTGTACACAAAAAGTTTTCTCCAGTTCAATAGTCTCTATATGTGTTCTCCAAGGCCATTGATAATATGCTTCCTATTAAACAATAATTCTCAATATTATTTTCCAAAGTTTCCACCATTAACATAAACTCAACAACTCTTAAGCAAAGACTCTTCCACCTTCACCTATGGTAACCATTAGTTAAACTTTTAAAAATGTTTTAGTATTAGTTTTCTTGATGTCATATTCATACATCATATGCTTTCCATAGTAAAATTGCTTTAAAAAGAGTTGTTTACACCATGCCTGTGCTTCTTACTATCATCCACAGAGGTAATTTTGGCTCACATGATATTTATATTCACAGTCATTTTATGGTTATGTATGCCAAAATTTCCGTTTTTAAAATTAACTTTAAAAACACACAAAACCAGCTGCCTGATAAAATGTGCATGTAGTATATTTTATTATGTAATTAATATAAAGTATATATTATGTAGAAATACTTCACAAATAAATGTTCTCATTTATATATGTTCTTTTGTGTAAAAAAAATTCTCTGTGCATTAGACATTTTAAAAATATTAAAAGAATAGTTTTCCTAGCTTGTTAATAACCTTTATGCTGCCCCATATTTTATTGGAAATCATTTTCGAACCTTTCCACTTGTTACCCGTTGAATCGCTCTTCAAGTCATTTTACAGCTGTGCATAACAGGGTCAGTACATATGCAATAAAGTTATTTAAGTTCTAATTCAGCAGTGCACATAACTTTTATTCCAAAAAAACAGCATTGATATGCTTTTTATATGGGGGGATTAAGAGAGGCGCACATAAGAGTAAATCATTAAGCATTTAAATTCTAAAGTCACACGTGTTGCCTTGTGTTTTGCCAAGTTGATTCTTATTAAGGGTGATCCTAATGTGACGGAGTAGAACTACCTCATAGGGCTTTCTTAGCTCTAATCCTTCTGAAAACTGATTAACATGCATTGTTCCCACAGAGTGATGAGCCCCTGGATGAGTTCAAATTGCCAGCCTTGGGCATAAGTGGGTTTAAACTGCTAAACACAAAGGGTATTTGTAAGGTACATTTTCTTCTGGCATTTCAATGATATGATAAATATGTATTATAGGAAATGATGAAATTATTATAGAAACAAAGAGTTGATAAGGGTCCAGAAACATTTATGTGACCTTAGCTCTTATAAAAACAGATAAAGGAGAACAAAAATGGATAGGTAATGCTTGATAAACTAGAAGTGATGGGCAGCCTATAAGATGATCTGTGATCTGAGACACCACTAAGGTGTTACGAGAGAGAAAGTACAACATATCTCTAAATTCATACATAGAACATGCATTTACTGAAGGTCAAGTAGAGACAAAGGCCCATGTTAGACCCTGTTGAAAATAATGGAATAGCAGAACATCATTCCTTTCCTGTCAGTTTCTACTCATTGCATTCATTATTACTATAGTTAGTCTTCATTGAGTACGTGCAATATGCATGTCCTCCACAAGGCACTTGACATTATTTATTGCGTTTACTTTTATGGATGAGAAAATGAAGACGCAGAGAGGCTATGTAACTGGAACAAGTTATGACAGTGTGTACAGGGCAGCTCAATCTTACTTCAAACGTTTGCCTTTCCTTTGCACATACTACCCTCCTAATGAAGAGAGGAGTGTGTGTGTGTGTGTGTGTGTACACATGCATGAAACTAGATTGCAGGACTAAATATTCTAAATTTGAAAATGCTGCAAACAAAGATCCATAATAATTCATAGAATAAAATTCATTTGAAAAAAAGAATAAAATTTGGATTTGATCTAAAGCCTTTCCTGCTTGTCCTACATTGATTTCAACCCTTAGCAAATCTATATGTTCAAAAAACTGGTTCATAGCATTTTGGAACCATTCTGTTTTTCAAAGCAGACAGCCTTTGTCTTTATGCTACTCTGGGTGGGTCTGAACTGCCAATATTTTGCCTTAAAATCCAACCCTTATGGCTATGCACCATACAGTGACTGGGTAATTTATGAGTTCACTTTTATGAGTCTGTGACAGAATAATTGCCTTAAGAAAAACATCACCCAAAGATCTGCCTAGATAACACTATGTAGTCCAATCTGGTTGTGTTAAAGATGGCCAGTTATGGAGAGAAGCAAGAAGAGTGAAATCCTTTAAATATGACAGGACAGACTCACTCCGAATGCGCACTCCGGTAAACACAGGAGACTGCTTCAAACTATGGTTACAAAGTTGGGCAAACAGGTCTTGTCAATTGGAGGAATACAGGTTAAAGCTGGGGTTGCAAATTGAGAGGCCTGAGGAAATGGTGAGGCAGCGGGAAGGAATGAGGAGGCTGTGGGGACTAGCAACATGATGTCCCTACAGATCTTTGCTTTCTTGCACTACATGTCACATTCAACTGTTAATTGAATCCAATTTTGTGTTTCTAAACTGGGAGTAGCACAAGGAGGGAGTGGCCTCCTAGTCGTCCTTGTCTGCTCTATGAAAAGTGTGGTGTCTGAATCGTAGCAGACCAGGACTTTTTTTTTAATAGTTGAACAAAGGATGACAGAGTCAGCCTGAGGCCAGAGGGTTGGAGTGTTAAAGTTCCCACAAGACATTCAGATCAATATCCGACCTGAAGTTGAAATTCAGACTGCTGCTTGCAAGAGGATTCAGAACTACAGATGTGTAATTGGGAAGCAGTTGCATAGGGATTAGAAAAGTAAAATCTGAAAAGTGCTTGATGAGAGTAAAGGAGGGGAAAAAAGGGGCAGGGGATGAAGACAGAAAGCAAACCCTTTGAGCATCTCTATCAAGTATGAGGTGAGGTTAAAGGTAAAGGTCACAGAAACATAATATATAATGGTTGTACATAATATACACATAATATATGATTGTTAAATGAGGAGAAAACAAGATGAACGTTATCTCTGAAACCTGAGTTTCATATGTGATAGGGGTTATAAATAATGTGAATTTTTTACAAAGTGTTTGATTTTGGTCTGGGCCCTGGTGGCATAGTGGTTGAGTGCGAGACTACAATCCATTGGTTTGGCAGTTCAAATCCAGCAACAGCTCTCCAGGAGCAAGGCTGGGTAGCTCCCATGACCACCAGAGGGCAGGGATGCCCCCCCCCAAAAAAAAAAACACAAAGTGTTTGATTTTGATAGCTGGAAGATCACTACTTTGTATTGAACATCTTCACGGATCCTTTGGGCTCTTCATTGCCAAGGGTGAGACTGAAGATGAAGCAGTGGGCTAGAAGGGGTCATCAGACTTTTTAAACAGGGGGCCAGTTCACTGTCCCTCAGATTGTTGAAGGGTCAGGCTATAGTTAAAAAAAAAACTATGAACAAATTCACTGTGGGCTCAGGATGATTTGACTGCTAAGTAGGACTGGCAGCAGTGGCAAAAATACCCAGTGGGCCAGATAAATGTCCTCAGTGGGCCATATGTGGCCCGCAGGCCATAGTTTGAGAACCCCTGTACTAGAGGATTTACAGAGATTTACTTGGGTGAAAGCAAAAATAGTAATTCACCAAAGGGAGAAATAAATCTAAGGAGTAATCTAAGGTTAAGTCTTTGTGTGTGTGTGTTAGGGGGGGGGGTGATAATTGTTTAAATTATTGAATAAAAATTGAAGATCTGAAATATAAAGTCTCTATGTAACTCAAATGAAAAACATGTTTAAAAAAGGAGGTCTTCAGCTATCAAAATTCAAGCAAAGGGTTAATAAGGAAGTGAAGCTAATAGAAAAAAATGTGTTTTATCTTATTTTCTAAGGTAAAAACCAGGCACATGAAAATGATAGTATCATGTGTACAGCTGACTATGAAGATGAGAAATTACAGGGTTCAATGATAGGTTGATTTCCAACTTATTCATTTGGTGGAGAAAACTGTTTCACCTCATTGAGTTTTCAGTGCTAAACAAGTCATGTTGGCTGTTCATTAGAGACTGCTTCATTTCTTTCCAATTCATTTCTTTTCATCAGTTTGGCACTTCTGTGTGTTAGGGCTCTGTTTTATAGGGAGTGCAATTCCCAACTCTTGATGGATGTGACATATCCACACTGAAATATGAAAGAGTATTAAATGCAGCATCATCTTGGGAAACAAAGATGCAAATATACCAAAGCTAGACTGAATGGTTGTTCATTTTCACTGTATTTGTCGACTTACCAAAGGTCAGTGGTTCAAACCCCCCACCTGCTCTCAGCAGAAAGGTGTAGTCATCTACTTTCACAACGATTTGCAGCCTCCTACTCTGTCCTGTAAGGTGTCCGTGAGTTGTAATCCATTTGATCGCATTTTGCTTGTTTTGAGTTCTTATGTATGTTTATGAAAGTGTCGGCTAATTATATCATGGATGCGAAGTAGTAATACATATTAAGGAGACAAGGGCTTATAATCCCAAGTATTTTTTTTTTTTTTTGCGGGGGAGACGTCACTGCTCTCTGGTGGTCGTGGGAGCTACCCAGTCTTGCTCCTGGGGAGCGACTGCTGGATTTGAACTTCCAATTCCATGGGCTGCAGTCCTGCACTCAACCACTACGCCACCGGGGTTAAGTCCCAAGTATTTATTTTCACACAATAAAAAAATAATTAGACACCTCTAAATTAACTCTAAACATTATTTTGCCCTGTGTACTAATCATCAATAGCCTGAGAAAAATTAAGTGAACTAATTCTGTGCTGTTTACTAATGGAAAAAATTCTGTCACACTCCCACCCACCCCTTGTAAGCTTTGTTTGAAAAATTACTAAATGTATGTTGCCTCTCCCGTGTAGAAAGTTCATATTGAAGCACAGAAAGTACTTTTCAGTGTTTATGTGTTGGTGTATTTCGACATGAAGGGTCATCTGTTTTTAAAAGAATATAGATGATGTCTTATTTATAGCATCACTGTTATGTAGTGTATGGTGTGAATGATGCTACTTCTTCTGCTATTAGCTCCAATTGAGGGATCAGAATATTATGATACACAGTTTTTTATCATTATTACCCAAAGAATTGTAGTCATTACATGCTTTTGGCAGAAATATGCCATAAGAGATGAGCTGGTTTATCAACTACACTCCTGGGGCAGAAATGACGTATTTCCTTCAATCTAAGAGAAACATCCTGTGTACTAACTCAAGTATGTTGTTGGCGACGGGAGAAAGAAAAAATGTTGCCAGTGATTTGGCCATAGTCCAATTAAGAGACAGATAAAGATTTGGGATAGAAACTCAACATGTACATGGAAATGTAGCAGGAGCTTAGCAATCAATAAAAGGAAATGAGTTCCAATTCGTGTTTGCTGAACCTAAATGGATTGTTTATTCTCTAAAATGTTTTCTGGTCATACATCTAAGATATTTAAGAACAATATTTTCCCATCCTGCTTAAAGATAAAACTATCTAATTTGTTTAATCAGTTATGGCTATATCCTAAAATTTGATCACGATGTGTTTTTATTGATGACCAATTTTTAAAATATTAATTTTCCCATATAAAACCTCAAGGGCAAAAATGTAAATGAAAAACCTAAAGTCTTTACTTATTTCTGGAGTAACTATTTGAACATATTTCATTTTGACATACTGACAGGATTAAAGACTCCTAGGTAAAATATGGAAAATTTGTGATCATTCTAAAAGACAAATTCATTAGGATTTATCCTCATACAAACATACATGTGAACATGTATACATAATCTGTACTTGGAGGAGACACAGTCCAAAGAAAAGTTTCCCAGAGCGAATAATATGCTACCATAATTTGAATTATTAAAAATATAATATGGTAATTGAAATTATGTTTCTCTCTCAACTATCTTCACTGATTTTAAGGAAAAGCATTTTACCTTCTTTCTAATGCTACTTTGATCATATGGTTTGGAAATTTATTATTAAAGCATTCTACTTACTGGGAAAATAGATCAGTAGAACTTTTTGCCTGGAATTTAAATAATATTTTACATTCTATGTCTTTAGTCCTTAGGTGTATTCATATTACTTTAAAAAAATCTTGACATCCTCTCCTAAATCTCTCGACTTTTATGAAGCTGTGGAAGAGATACTTGAATACTCAAAGACATGTGAGTTACAAATATGTCTGGATCCTATGCAGGTACATTGTGATTATTTCTACATCCAACAAAGCAATCAGACAGGATGATAGCTAATATCCACCAGTCAGGCTAAGAGTCATTTAAAAAAAAGGCTCATGTGTTTCACTAAGTATTTATTAAAAATCTACAATCAACATATTATTTAGTAGATTGCATGTTGGAGGAGAGAACTCACAAGAATAGAACTCCACCCTGTCATTCTGCATTCATAAGCCAGAGCAACTTAGGCTTATAAACAATTAAAGCATTGTGCTACATGTATGTGATAGGGCAGACATGAGGCTGGTTCTCTCGTGTCTTAGAAACATTGAAAAAGGTTTTTCACCTGAAGTGAAATTTGGCTCTGAATGACAGAGTGAGAATTTTCCAAGCAGATTAGATGGAGATGAGCAGTAAGACCCCAGAAAAATTATTCATCCAATGGGAACAATGTATAAGAATAAGAATAAGAAAAGTTACTGCTGAGAAGACAAATGCAAACAATCTGTGACAATGGGAGTGATATGAGATGAGGTATAATTGAAAGGTGATTAAAATCACAAAGACTCTTTGTCAGATTTATGTTTTGAATATCTGAGAGGTTTTAAGCAAAGCAACCACATGAGTAGGGCTTTGCTTTAGAAAGCCCAGTTTGGGTGGCCTGGTTTACAAGCTGAATACATCAGCAGTACTAGGTAATCAGCATAGCAGATCTTCTACAAAGAAGAAAGTTTCAGAAATTGGAAAAAAATTAAAATTTAGATGAAATTTTATATATCATTTAGGTTTTATATGTTACGACATATTTATAGAATGGATGTTGCACATTATTCACATTCTGGGTTTCTTTCATTTATCTCACTTATTTCAATTTACTTACCTCATCACTTCTAATTTGTTCGACACTGTGATGTTTTTGTAGGCTACTATATGCTTTCTCTTAAGCAACACTAAGGAATTAGTGTTTGGATCATGTTTCACCTCCTCTGGTTACTCAAGAGGGAAAGAGAATTCAACTCCACACCTGTCCAGTATTGGTTCCTATGGCGTAGAGTTTGGACCCTAATCTTTACCCTAGTCTTTCACCAGCCATCCTTGCCCTGGCACTCTACTTGCTACAGCCAGACAGAACTCACCAACAACACTCATGACTGTGGGGGCGATTAGGGAGATTAACCCATTAGCACAAGTCTTAGAACATATGAAGGATACAGTTCTTTGGTCAGCAGCATCTCTTCACAGTCATGCAGCTGGCTTGGCTTTCTCTGGTCATTGCCTTCTCAACCAAAGCGTCCCGTGGACTCTTCCCTCCTTGGGCAAGAACTAACTCCTTTAGTTCTGAGAAGTTGCAACTTTCTCTTCAAACCGGGTCTGGATTCAGGTACTGATTGATTCCATCCAGACCATGCATCACACCATATCGTGGTCTAACCAATCTCCTCTGTTCCTCTCATTGAGTGAGTGCCTCTGCCCTCCCTGCCACTTCGAGCACAACTCTCACAAGTGACTGGTGGTTTCACTTTATTGATGATCATGATTTATCTCTCTGAATCTGAAATAGGTCTCTTTATACCAAAAAAGGACAAAACTGACCATTTCCCAAATTAGAGTATTAGTCACCCTATTTTTATGCTCCTTCTCAATTACTTGGTGACAGTCACCAAGACCATGGTTAGAAGTGTCATAGAATTATTAGAGCCATACTATTAGTCAATTAATATTACATCGCATGAAAGACAGAATATCTTTAGTTTCCATTTTCCAAAAAAAACCCCAAACAAATTTATTAATATAAAAACTTACTTATCCCTGCTGGATGTATTTGTTTACTATCAGGAAACATGTGTGTTAGATTTGTATCCATTCACCGTCTTTAATCTGAATGCTAGCAAATAACCTGAAGAGTGAAACTAGGCAAAGAGGAGTGTCATATCAGGATTGAAGAAAGACACAGTAACAAGCTAAGATACAACCTTTATTGCCAAAAGCAAAGAAAAACTTGATCATGTACTGGTACAGATCAAATATAGCTGAACTATAGTCAATTAACATTTTATATTCATAATCCCTTGTCTATTTTATAATTCTGAATGATATATGCTTACAACTATAGTCACATTTTGCATGACTTTCTGTACTATATTTATAGACAGGGCAAGCTGGAATTAAGTTCTGACCTTATTTGAGGGTGTGAACCAAGCCATACCCTTTGTTTCCTTAGGGGATATCTTTTAGGTTCTACCCTTTTTTTCTTTGGTGGCTTCTTTGAGTATATTTTAGTAGAGGATGTGACTTAAGTTACCCTTCTTTGCTTTCCTGGGCTGTGATATATATACTGATGCCACAATGTAATTATAATACACTCCACCTCCATTTTCTGACAAAAAAAATTGTTAGCAACACAAAGACCTACTGTGACTTTTGGGCATTTTTGACTTCTGACTCTGGACCCTGTGTTGTCTCACCTTTGCCGGGCCTTCAGATTTAGAAGTGAACATCACCCACTCTGTGAGTCATTTACTCAATGCTGTGTGATTTTCTGTGGGATTTTTCTGTGATGTCAGGGACATCAAGGAATAGGCTCAAGGGAGAGTCAGTGAAATGGCGCAGAATAGCATCATGGAAGAGTTAGACACTTGGAACATCTTTAGTCTCCAATTCCTTGGGACCAGATTGGAATGCACTCTTCCAAAATAGTCTTCATTAACAATTATACCTCAACATAGTGACAACAAAGCTCCTCTAAGATAAACACACGATCATAAAGCTGTCAGGACTTCATATTTCATTTCACAATTAGTGCTCCTTGAAGACAAAGTGAAAAAGAAAAAGAAAATCGAACCGAGTATTTCCTTGAAAAATATGCTGCAATGTCTGTCTTTAAACTGTGAATAAACAAACACGATATGTCACTTTGAAGAATAAGTACACCCCACCTAAACCACAGCCTATTCCACAGTCTCATATATTCAGCAGTCTCGTAGACATCAGAAAATCGGACATGAATAAAGAAGACAAGAGAAGGAGAGATTCTTTTTCACTATAGTGTTGGTGAAGAATACTGAATGTACTACGGGTTGCCGCAGAGTGCTCAAATTCATCTTGGAAGAACTGCAGCCAGAGACTTTAGTGCAGGTCTGCTAGATATGTCATTGGGAGGGAACTCTGCCTGGGCAAAGAGTCAGACTTGGAAAAGTGTAGGGTCAGCAAAAAAGAGGAAGGGTCTTAACAAGACAGATCGGCAACTATATTTCAATGCAGCAATAATTTTGAAAATAGCACTGGCCTAGGCAGTGTTTTGTTCTATTTCAGATAGGGATGTTATGAATCATAAACCAGCCAACAGTGCCTAAAAAGGAAAAAATAATCACTGTTCCAAACTTATTCACAGAAGTCGAGGTCCATATTTTCTCTCTAGAACCTAATAGAACTTCAGGATAGGAAGCAAGCTTGATTCTTACCATTATAAAATTTTCATGTGCATTTAACTGACATAGTTCAAAAATATACTAATTATTACCTGAGTCCTTCAACCACATTTTTCACCTGAAATAAGGGAGATTTGGCCAGGCAAATGATCTAAAATTTCTAAATCACTTGTCAAATTTGCTATCATTCATGAAAAATAAGATTGCTGCCCTATTACTATTTCTGTATTTGCTTTTATAACAATTTTATGTATTCATTGGAAATAGAGCACCATCTGCCCATGAGAAATAAAACAATTTTTTTTATTTAGCCAATTCATTTATCCCCTTTTAGGTTGATTGTGTACATTTTGCAAACAGAATTTCATATGACATCAATTAACTTGATAAGGATTCTTGGGTTTAGTAGGATATCTGGGTTTTTTTTTCTCTTGGTGAGAAAATAATTCAAAGATTTGTAAAAAAAATAGATTTGTTTCAGGGTTCTTGGTGAAAACCTAAACAACCTTATGTGAAGTCTCAAAATTCTGCATCCTGATTCCTTGGGTCTATTAATCAGCATGTTCCAGAAAGCAGTTATCAATCCATTCATAATTGCCAAATAACACAAAAGTCCCTCTAAAAATCCACTATATAGTTGGAAAAGAAAAAAATATATATTACAAAAAAATTACAAGTGACTTTTTTAATGCATAATATAAAATCTTAATGGGATGATTGATTCTTCTTGAAACCAGAAGTTTCCTTGACAATTGAGCTCAGGCAAAAAGACATAGACAAAATAGGATATGCCTGTAGGCTTTCTTTTGCAACTGTAATATCTTGCATAAAGGAAAAAAAAAGGCAGGGTTCTATGAAAATCCAGTTTATTTATTAAAATGTTATAGCTTGTGTATTATTTATACAAGGATGCTTCAACAAGTTCATGGGAAAATGAAATTTAAAATAATGAAATTTTGTTCACAAACTTTTAGAAGCCATGTCTACATAGCCCTATATGGAGGTAAATATCTCTAAATGTAAGGATGAACTAAAAATTGAAACTTATATTTGTTTCATTGTTCAGTGTAAAATATGCCAAAGATGGCCTTAGTATACTAATTGTCAAGTATAAATATAAAATGTGGAATATAAATGGAAATGTTCTATACTTAGTACTAGAAATCACTTGTAATTGTATAACTTTGTTCAATTCAAGGAGTATCCCATTATAATGCCAGCACTCCAAATATGAAAGTGTTGTTATGGTATTTTATTTATATCTAAATAAATCAGTAATTCCTGTTATCATCATCATCAACAACAATCTGCTGAAGAGTCCTTCTAAGAACATTTTATCTGTCCTAGAAATGGCAGTCTAATAAACAACATTTTGTTAACCAGTTTTTACTTCAGTGAATCAGTAGGGGGTCAGCACTTCTGTGAACCAGTTAGAGTATGACCTCAAACCCATTCATCCCAGTTCAGTTATAGCGGCACAGCAAAATCCCAACAGAGTCACATTTGCAAAAGAGGATGCACTCGATTGTTAATCACAATAGTAAAAATGATTGGTCAAAATCCTTAGATTCCTCAGAAAATTCAGTGAGACCTCTCAGGAGTCTGATATGGGAGACCAGTTTATGGCCAGGACTATGGAATATACAATTCACTGAAAGCAGTTTAGCCAGTCAACCATCTTTAACCTGGATACTATGTCTATCCAGATATTCCGTTGCTACGCAACAGGAACGCTGCCCTTGCTTTCTAAGAGGGAAATTAGATTTCTAGCACCATCAAACAACACAAAACAAACCCCACTGTCAACTGAGTTAATTCTGCCTCGCAGTCACCTGATAGGGCAGAATCATACTCCCTCTGTGGGTTGCAGCGGCTGTAAATCTTTACAGGAGCAGAAAGCCTCATCTTGCTGCTGACAAGCTGCTGGCAAATTGGAACTGCTGACTTTGCAGAATGCTGCTGGTGCACCTTTTATCAGGGCATGGACTAATATTTTTTCCCATTCCAGGTTTACAAATTTGTGTCTGCTCAAGTCTCGCTTCGTTGGCCAAGAATGAACTAGGAAGAACCATTGCAAAACTGTGATTTAAACGCGAACAGTGGCCTTGTGTCTGGCCTTGTCAGAAGTAAATGAGGTGAACACCCATGAATCTTATTAAGTCACATGGGGAAGGTACCTTTGCAGTAAGTCATTTAGTAGAACACAAAATATGGGGAAATTTCTTACCCATTGCTGTTTCCCTGTGTGGGAATACAGGGCTCAGGTCAATTCAACACGATCAGGTCAATGTGTACACATAAAGAAAATAGTCAAACTGTTTTCTGCATTGTTGGGATCTGCATGTTTGACCTTGCCTATTTATCGCTTGTCTTAGTGCATAAGTGAGTTAAATGTAATTTTCATTTTTATGAGTATAATGCATAGGAAGCATCTCTTTATTGTTGCAATTACCCCTTCATTTCATTTCTGCACAGGCATTACGTTACCCTCTGAGATGCTGGAGTTGAGACCTAATGTCATTAGATATCATTTTTAAAGAATCTGTTGATGTCTTCAAACGCAAAATCATAAAAGAAAAATGGAAATGATGAGACAGTTTCTTATCTAGAGCACAAGGAGATGGCACCAAAAGAGGCCAGTTTCAAAACAGGGATACACATGACTGCAAAGGGCTGAGCTTTAAAGTATAAAGGATGTTACTAATCCATTAATGTTCCCTCAGTATTGCTGATTGAATTGTTTCAAAAACCTGATCCTCTCATAGGAAAAACAAAGGTCAACTGTTTCAGTGATCTGGTGAGATACAAATAATCATAATTTTAAGAACATGTTTCCAGCCAAGTCTCTAGCCTGAAGAAAGATCATGTTTTATTAGTTTCCTGCCTTATATTGTCCAACCCATTTACGCAAATTTTCTATAATAACCTCAGTGGTAGTGTGAAGTGCAAAACATTTGTATAGACATATTATTCTCTGCACTTGATGGAACCAGATTTTATCAACAAAGAGCTTAGAAGAGAATGATGAATCAAGTCTTCACTTTACGATGAGATCCTTGCCTGCCTTCCAAACTTCCTTCCTTCCACCCACTTGCACATGCTTTCTTCTGGTTTACAACGTATTCTTTTTCTCCCCAACTTCATTGACATCAATCAATATACCTTCACTTCCAAGAGGAATTACAAAACGATGCATTACCCTGTACATCTAATCTTTTATTAACTAAAGTTTAAAAGTGGAATCTTGATAAAAATGAAAATAATTACAAATGTACTGGACTAATATTAGAGAGAATGACACGAGTTAAATTTAGATTAAAGCCCGAGAAAGTAGTTTCCATTTTGCAAATTGTAACTGTAATGTTTTGGAAAATAGACTTTTATCGATAGGGAGATGTTAAACAAATGATCTGAAGTAACCTATCTCACTTGCATGTTCTGTTTTCTGGTTGTCAATGCATTCCTGTAACAGTGGTGTTAATTACAAAGTTAGCGGTTCAAACTCTTTCATGGGAGAAAAAAAGAGACTATCTGCTCTCAAAAATATTCCTAGCTTATGAAAACTTACAGAGAATCTCTGTGAGAATATATTCAGTGGCTTTGGACACAACAGAATGTAATGCTGCCGGATGCTGCTTCATCCTAATTCATTGATTGTGTTTTAATTCAATGTTGCAGCCGTTGGGTCAATACAGCTTGTCTCCCTCATTTTGCTAATTCTCTATGTCAGCAAGCATAGACAGAGCATGGACTCCACATACGTTGCTCCTTGATTAAAATTATTTTGTGTTAATATTTAACATGTTAGCTACCAACTACGAAATTCAATGTATTTACCTTTTTCTTGTCATTGATTGTCACATCAACAAACATGGCATCCTTATTGCCACATTAGGAAAGCATACATATATGAGGTCATCACTGTTTGACATGTTCACATACCTCAATTATTTAGTCCAGAAACAGCTAACATCCAGATTGCATTGATGGCATGGGTTCAAACACAGAACAGAAATTCTCTACCATACCAAGACACCATAAGGACATTGCGACCCAAAGGTCATGCTGCTGGTCCACCTGGTTCCTCTCCCCTGTGCACCTGGCTTCTTTATCTCTCACCTGCAGATGGACTTAGGGGATTGTCTCCTCTGCAATATTTTGGGGACCATCAGTAGTTCACAAAAAGGTTTTAAAGATTTACCTTATTAGGGGCAGAGCCCTGGTGGCATAGTGGTTGAGTGCAGGACTGCGGCCCACTGAGTTGGCGGTTCAAAATTAGCAGCAGCTCTCCCGGTGCAAGGCTGGGCCTCCTACTCCCACCAGAGGGCAGTGATGTCCACACACCCAAAAAGAAGATTCACCTTATTAGACATGTGTCAATTTCTATTTCTTAATAATTAGTAGCAAAATATGACAAATTTAAATACTTATTCTCAAAATGCTGAGTTTAACATATCTAAGGGCCTGGCTGATAACTGAAATGTCAGTGATTGTGACCCACTGGGAGAGAGACGTGGCAGTCAACTTCCAAAAGATTACAACCTTGGAAAACCCACAGGCCAGTCTGTCTCTGCTGCCTGGTCTCTGTGGGCCAGAATCCACTCGTGTCAAACGTCAACAACAGCTTATTTAGAAAAGTGTGTACCACTATGTCACTGCAGAGCTCATGGCAATGTTTGTGGACTCGTAACATAGTTTGTCACTAGGCATGATTTTTATGGCTTAGAAATTTATTCAATTATAATTAGGCTTTGTTCTTAGACTTGCATTGTTTAATTTATACATGGAGTGAACTTGTAGATAATAATAGAGAAAAAAGAGTAAGTTAATGGAAAATACAAAAATGATAGTTCTACAAATTTACCTCAGAATGATCCTCATTAAACTTGTAAATTGCATTACCTGATTAAAAATTAATACTTAACACATAAAGACATCCCTTTCGTTGATAAAGTAGCATATAGTTCATTTTTTAAAAATTACCATTATGTTTTTGAATTATGTTAGAATTATGCTTTATATATTCTCCTTATGAGATTGGTATAAGGACTATTAAGTAATGTGCCCTTTGTATTAAACTGAGAAAGTTGAAATTTTGTATTATATATAAAAACGACAACCTCCACAAAACCATTGTCCTAAATCAATTACAACTCATGGTAGTCCCATATATTATGCTGTGGATTTTCTAACTCTTTTCTTAATGGAAGCAGAAGGCTGGGCCTTTCGTCTGTGATACTCCAGGGTGAGCACCAATCACCTGCCTTTGAACCATTTAAAGCAAAACAATGCTCACTCCCATCTCTTCCAAGATGACTCATAGTGCCCATAGAAGACAGGGTAAGACTGCTCCTGAGAGGATCTAAAGCTGTAACTCTTTACAGGAGGTGAAAGTCCTGTATTTTTTTCCCCATGGAGTAGCTGGTGATTTGGAACTGCCAACCTTGCAGTTCACAATAGGATGTGGTACCACATGCTACACCACTTAGGAACCAGTAAAGGATTGTAAATATTATAATTTTTAATTTATATCATTGTATCTTCTTTACACACTTAGCAAAATATATTAAAATACATAAATATTATCTAGGGAGCTCAGTAGTCTGTACACTGCTACCTGGGGATTAACCAATGCTTAAAATTTTCTAAACTATTTGTATAGTTCAAAGATTCCATTGAGTTTACTTTCAAATTGGGTTTCAGGTACTTCATGGCTATGGAAGTTCCTTCAGATGTGTTGATTTTTTGATGAATGACATAAGAATGGGTGTACAATACCATAAACTTTCGTGACATTTCATGAAGTGATATATACCTAAAATATGTAGCACAAAACAAGCCCTTGATAAAAGATACTGGCTTTCTCCTCCATCGATCTCTGTTGAATCCCACCACTGATGCTAGGCACAAATGGAATCATAAACAGGAGGGCGTATAGCTGTACATCAGTTCCCAGTCTTTAGTTGGTCCTCCTCGCATATATTTAACTCCGTTCAAGAGCACTGGATATGTTTTTTGTACTCCTAAGTCTTTTGTGAAAAAGGTCCCCTATGTCTTTCATGAAGAGCTCCCCGTTGGACCTTTATTAGATATTTCAAACAAGTTTCCCATAGTAACACAGTGGCAATTCACACATTGTGGAATTACTATTTCTGCATCTACATCTTGATATCTCCTGTTAGACCAAATCTAAATCAATTCCCTGCCTCTTCTGTCCCTAATAATCCATCTACATTGACTATGCCATAGGCCGCTCACCCACGTCCTCACCTTAGAAATGTCATAAGGTACTGATAATTACATTTGGCCAAGTGGCATGTTTATACAGCATGACTTTTGTCCTTCAGAAAATATATTTCAGCACTGGAAACCAAGTGAATGAGCCGGGATACTAAGACTAAAAGGTCAGCAGTTCCAACTACCAGCTGATTCTCTTGAGAAAGAAGGCATTTTTGACTCCTGTGAATAAGTTACAGTCACAGAAATTCACATGGGGCAGGGCTTCCCAGTCTTATTGGGTTACTTACTGTGAGTTGGCTATGACTCAATGGGTGAGTTTGGTTTTGATCTTCAATTTCACATCAGTGTATTCACTGGACTTTTTAAACTAGTTTCATTTTTTTTTTTGTATTTTAGTGTTTTATCTCACTTTGCTTCATTTAAGGATCCTTGGTATTATGGTGGGTTAAACTTTCTGCAATTAATCATAAAGTCACTAGTTGAAATCCACCAGCCACTACACAGAAAAAAAAGATGAAGCTATCTGCTTCTGTAAAGATTTGCAGTCTTAAAGCCCCCATGGAGCAGTTCTACTCTATTCTATAGGGTTGATGGCACAGAAGTAGCTCAAAGGCAGTCAGTTGAGTTTGCATTTCATTGTGAATGCTAGGATCGGTCATTCCCTTGGCTGGTATCTCTCTGATAGAGAAAGGAGAATATGGAGAATACAATAATTTATCAGATATATTTCTCAATATATGAGGGGCTATCAAAAAAGAAGAATGAAAAAGCTTCACTGGGCAGAGTGGAATATGCACTTTTCCTGCTAGGCGAGCATAAAACCCACTCTGACTTAGTGCATGTAGTGGCATTGCCTGGGAAGGTTCGCTTTGGTCACAATGAATTTTTCATGAAAGCAGTTTTGCAAAACCTCACTTTTTGTGATGGCCAATTAAGCAAACCATGTGTGGCTATGAAATTTTGTTTCATGCTCATGAAAAACATTGCAGAAACTGTTGTGGTGTTGAACACAACTTACAAGCAGAGTGTTAAGGGGAAAACTCAGGTGTACAAGTAATTTTCTTGTTTCAAAAGAGGTGAAATGTTAATTGACGATAACCCTCATTCTAGACATTTTTCAACTTCCTGAACAGATAAAAATGTCAACTCCTAGTGCACTTGGAGTTTGTTCCACCACATCAAAATATTAATCAAGCTTTCTATTTAGAGAGGATTACATAAGAAAGGATTACATTCAGAAAGGATTACATAAGAGTGTGCAACAGAAAAAGACCTGTTTTGTTGCAGACAGGAAACTGGTTTTGCCACCAAGACAATGGCCCTGCTCATGAAGCTATGTCAGTGTGCCAGTCAGTGACAAAACACAGCACGACTCCCTCGCCCCATGTACCTTAATCACCTGACCTCACTCTTTGTGACTTCTTTTTGTTTCTGTGAATGAAGAGGGACATGAAAGGATAGCAATTGGAGGATGTCGAAGAAGTGTAGAAAAAATGAGGGATGTTCTCTATGTCATTCACACACATGAGTTTGAAAAATGTTTCCACAAATCAAATCACAGATTTGATCAATATATTAAGTTTAATGGAGAATGCTTTGAACGTATTAAGGTTATTGTACAATAAATATTTAAATACAAAGCATAAAAATCATCCCAATATATTTTGGGTACCCCTTAATATTCTGTATCTCAAATCTGTTAAAAGACTTTAGGAAATATAGTAAGAGCTCTCATGATTGTACTTTTCAGACTATAAAGACTAACCTGTATTTCAATGTTAAAACTCAATGCGGGCTGAGTCCCGATGGCATAGTGGCTGAGTGCGGGACTGTGGCCCACCGGCTTAGCGGTTCAAATCCAGCAGCAGCAGCAAGGCTGGGTAGCTCCCATGACCACCAGAGGGCACTAATGCCCCCCCTCAAAAAAAACTCAATGCCTAGCTAAAGCATACAAGGTAAAGTGCTATTGATGAAATGAGTGGATAAACACATGACTTCTATGAATTTACAGAAGAAATTATAAATGACAGCTACAGAGGACACGTTGGAGCCTGTAATGCATAAACCTTTATTTGTGAAGTGATCATTTGTTAAGATGTCACAAGGGCAAGAGAAGGCCATTGCACATGTGGGGAGTAGTATTTGCAGAGACCAAAAAAAATGATTTTTAGCCTTGAAAATTCTCAGGTTATATATTTAAGAAGAGAACTTTTTAAAATCAGGGTGAGCAAGACCTAGAACCATAAGAATAGAGAGACCCAACTATATTGTTAGTGGTACAACATTGCATATTTTGTAGCATATTTTGAAACAGTGTTTAGAGAAATGAGACTGAAATGAATTTTATTATCACTGCCACTCATGTTGATTCTTTAACACATAAGATAATAAAAATGCCTACCCTTGAATATGAATTTCTTTAAAAATAAGATTTCCTTTTGCATGTGTCTTCTTCTTGTTACCTAAAATGTTAAAGAGACAATCCTTTAAGGAATAGAAAAAATAATAGCAGTGGTACTCATTTTGATATTCATGTATTTGCTAAGTTGGTATCCTCACTGATCTGGAGTCAGTTCTAATTCACAGAAACCCTATTGACAGGATGAGACTCCTCTTATTAGTTTCTGACAACTGTTTATGAAGTAGAAAGCCCCGTTGTTTCCCAATGAGTGGGTGGTGGTTTTGAACAGCTAACTTTGTGATTAGCAGCTAATGTGTAACCAATATGCTACCAGGGGAATTTCAAAGGTTGTTTACCAATGAGAAACTAAGAGAGTTTTGTGTTAGGGTTCTCCAGAGAAACAAAACCAGGAAACTAACAATTCTCTCTATATATTTATATAAATAGAAAGATATATGACATAAGAAATAAACAGTTAAGTTATCTAGAAAGCAGAACTAATGACTCGGTGCAACTCAGTTGCATGAGACAGCTAGTAGACTGGCAGTCCTTGGAGTCTTGAGGGCCGCCGAGTCCTCTGTAGAGCAATTCAGGCTATCTGGCCACAGGCAGCAAACGGCAAAGCAGGTCACCAACAGGCAGCCTGATGACAGAGTCTGACAGTCCCCAGCTCAAGGGATGTATAATCCAGGAACGTGGTGAAACAGGACTTGAAGGAACCTCAACCCACAGCAACACAGTCCACTGATTAGGTGTCCCATGGGTAGTGTAGCTTGGATATCAAGGCAAACAAGGCAGCCAGCTGGTGCAAAGATCCAAGAGTAAGAGAGAAAGGGCAGCGCTCACTGAGCCATTTACATCTCTGCCCGTCAATTGAGCTTACGTGTGTTAATTGGCCAAGTTGTCCCAATCAAACTTATATATAACATCAAACATTTACCATACATATCATGAGAACACAGAGTCCAATTGTATCTGATATATCATATATGAACAAAGAAAAGATCTCCAATAAGCTCATGTAAAGAAAGTACACGAACAATCACAAACCTCGCTTTTGCAATTGATCACGTGGTTGTAACTGCTAGGTAGAATTACCTTCTACTATCCATTCTATATTACCTTTGCCCTCAGCAATCACCTCAGCTGGTTGTGGTTTTTGCCTGGTGAGGTGACCCAGACCTTCATTCCTGTGGAGTCTAAGTCATTAGATGTCCTTTCATGATGGGGTTGCTGAAGTTTACCATTTACTTTTACCACAGGGCATGGTAGCACTCAGAATCAGCCTATGGGATCTGCTGGATTACAAACATATTCTTCTTTACCTCCATTATATAACACCAGTCCAATTTCTTCTTGGTTATCCATGTCAATCACATCACTCAGTAGAGTGATGCCCATCCTGACCTGAAGGCATGAGAAGCCCAAAGTGGCCAGCGGGCATTCTCAGCTGCCAAGTCAGTGGAATTTGTGCTGTTTCCAGGTGGAAGAATTCCTTCCTTTGGGACCAGGGTCTCCAGATCTGAAGCATATAGGGTTGAGACAGAAAACAAAAATGCTGCAAATGGGTCACTAGGAGTAACAGTGAGTGGTGTCACTCCACTTTCCACCCCTTGGTTCCTGGACCCATGAATCCTGGCCATTGGAGATACAGCATCATATATTAGTTGCTGATTTAAAGCATATACAGCTTCTTGGAGAACACTGCCCCAACCCCACAAGTTGTTGTCACGTAGTTTGAGCTGCTTGCTGTGTCTTTAGGAGCCCATTCATGGTTCTATCAAGCAAACTGCTTCAGGATGATGAGGAACATGGTATGACCAGTGGATTCCATGGGCATGGGCCCATTGCTGCACTGAATTTGTTGTGAAGTGAGTACCTTGATCTGAAGTAATGTTATGTGGGATGCCATGCCGATGGATGAGGCATTCTGCAAGTCCACGAATGATGGTTTGGACAGAAACATTGCATGCCGGGAAGGCAAGTCCATATCTAGAATAGATATCTATTCTAGTCAGAACAAAATGCTGCCCCCTCTAGGATGGAAGTGGTCCTATATAATCAACTTTCCACCAAGTTGCCAGTTGATATCCCCAAGGAATGATCCCGTCTCTTGGACCTAACATTGGTTTCTGCTGCTGGCAAATGGGGCACTCAGCAGTGGCTGTGGCCAACTCACCCTTGGTGAGAGGCAGTCCATGTTGCTGCATACATGCTTAACCTCCATCCCTGTCACCAGGTCTACTTTGTTCATGTGACCATTGGCAATAACAGGAGTGGCAGAGGAAAGAGGAGGCCCAGTCTCCATAGTGCATGTCATCTTATCCACTTGATTGTTAAAGTTCTCCTCTTTGTAACCCTTTGGTGGACATTCACATGAGACACGATTACCTTTATTTTCTTGCCCATTCAGAGAGCTCCATCCACATACCTCTTCCCCATACCTCCTTGTCACCCACCTTCCAATCATTTTCCTTCCAAGTCCCTGATCATCCAGCCGAGGCATTAGCCACAGTCCATGAATCAGCATACAGTCTCACATCTGGCCATTTTTCCTTACAGGCAAACTGAATAGCCAGGTGCACTGCTCAAAGTTCTACCAAAAACTTATAACCAGGGAACTACATAATAGTAGAATTCGGCCCTGATATTCTTGAAAAAAGTTATCACTTTTTTAAAGGACTTCAGTAAACTTTGTTTAAAAAAACTATCAGCCAAATAAAGATAAGATATAAGGTGAATAATACTGGGAGAGTAAGTTCTCATGATAACAATCAATAACAGAAGATTAAAATGATAGGATAGGACCTTGGATAGGACAAAGACAAACATTTGGAGGCAGGGAAAGATAGAAATGAAGGATGTGAGAAATAGAAATAGAAGAAAGAAAGAATTGACTAACAATTGCAGTTAAGTGAACATCTACATCATAATCCACTTCAGCCTTTATAAAACTCATTTTGGGTATCTAACTTCTATATTGCCCACTTACATCAATCCAGTGTTCTGAGGCCACAATCCTATTATTTGATCTGAAGAAGCTTTATTCTAGTTGGAACCTTGTGAGTCTCCATCCATTAGCAAAATCAAATCAGAAGAGTCCATCCATAAAGTCAGCAGCAATATGTATCAGTTCACAAGCTCAATATTTTCTTTTCATCTGGTTGGGTTCTGGTCAACTCAATGCGTGCCATCTCACTGAGCCTCATGAGGGTGCCCATGGGTCGCCCCACCTGTAGATCATGGACAGGATCACACATTTTCAACAAACTGAACTCCTCTAGGCTACATCATGAACTTCAAACCAGTCAACCTGCTCTCAACTTCTCCTCTCCTCCTTGTGAACCAGGTCCATGAATGTCAGTGTCCAGACTCAACCCATCTCTTTATTATTGCATTTCTCTCACTTCCACTCAACAAGTGGATGCAGGTGGTCATCTGTCAAGCATTTCAGCCTGTCCACAGGCTGCTTTTAACAGTGAAGTCCAAAAGCAGAGATTTCCTCCCTTGGTCCCAGTGTTTCCAGCCTGAAGCACAAAATGCTTCAGAGTTCAACAAGTCAAAGAGTTCCTTTTCTCTTCATTCTGTCAATAGCTTCCTAGGCAAGTCTCTTCACTTTAACATGTCCTGAGCACTCAAGATACTGGATGGGGCTTGGCTTTTCAGAACCTTCTTTGCAGGCATGTTCTAACTCATTCAGATTAATGCCTGAACTCAAGCGTACTTATAAGCTCTTTATTTTCACACTCCCCAATAATAATTTTTACCAATCATTATATAGTAATAATCAGAAGAAACAGTGTAAGCTTAAGACAACTGGATCCTAAACTCAATTCTTAAAGCACTCAAATTCAATAGTTACCATAATCCTCATCTAAGCTATTCCCTTGGTATAAAATAGGACTTTAGGTATGAAGGCAGGGCCTTCTGTCAGTGATTTTGTGATTTTGTCAGCTGCTTTCACTAAGCACCATGGTCTCTGAGAAATTTAAGGGGTGAGATAGCCCCGTGAGCTCAAAAATTACATTAGTCACATAATTTTTCTTCATTTCAAACAGAAAACCAAAGACAACCGCCAAACAAATAATACATACTTTAGTTTTCCATACTCTTTCCAGAAAACTGCATGGCCACATCTGACTTCTGGCTTGCCAAAGAAGAAAACCTACCATGAGACAGAAATCAAATAAGCATCCACGATCTGCTTTTTATGATTTGTTTCTCTAGTACCCCACTCCCAAGGTACCATGATGTGTTAATCCAGGTTGGCTAGAGAAACAAATTCAGAGACACTTATATGTCTATGAACGCTTTACATCAAAGAGTAATTGCATGTTAAGAAAACAGCGCAGTATAGATCAAGTCCACAAGTTCAATAGTAAACCACAAGTCTGATACCAGTCTATAAATTCCTCTTCATACTTACACATCAAATGTAATGATGCTGAAAGCGGAGGATCACAGGCCAGTGCAAGTGGAAGCATCTCCATGCTGGCATGGATCTCCACATGGCTCCTCCGGCTAATGGATACCACAGTATCCCTGTGGTTTGTCAACAGGAATGTCTCACAAGGAGAGTGTGTGTTTCACTCCCAAGGAGAAAGACAGGCATTCCCAGAATCTTCAGGAGTAGGCCATTCCCACACAGAGGCATTATTGGCTATGACTTTATTGACAGGCTAGACTACACACTTCACTTAAGTAGACAGGAGAATAGATAACTGTCACACCTATAAAACTTGAGAATACCTCCTCGGGTCCTGTCTGCCTTCAAAGTGAAGCCATAAAAATATAAATCCAGAAATAGATCATTTTAACATTTGAAGGATTATCTAACAATTCCTTAATCATATTTCTTAAATTGGCCTTAGCTAATATCAATATTTCATTAATAATCAAATTAATTCATTATTTTATTAAATATTATGCTCTTACAAAATTTAATTTAGTGCAGAAATTAAATAGTAGACACTGCCTAAAATTATTTCTCCTAATTATCTATGAAAAAATCTGAAGGCAAATTTTACCTTGATACTGATTGTGTGTGACTGTGTGAAAAAGTTCACATTTTATTAAAAGTAATTTCATCTTCCATGGTCTACCTTTCACCAAAGTTTTTTGTAAAAGTATCTACAGATGTCTTTCTCAATTCCTGTGTTAAAATAATATGCATACATCTATATGGGGCATATGTTCTTTACATCAAATTCAAAACATAAGATTGTATCATGATCTATTGAACGTCAGTATCTTTGAATTAAGGTCCTACCTTCCTTCTATTTTATAAAAGTATTTCCAAGGAGACTAGGCATAACTTTGATTTTCTTACTGTCTTGGTGTCATTTCATAATAATGATTTAAAATTCATGCTTCTGCTTCCTGACTGGGAACATTAGTCAAACCAAGAACAAATGGCATTTCCCTCTGATGCTGTAGGTGACTTGATTTCAGTTTACCTACATTTATGCCCCCATGATGGTTGAAAATAAAACTAGAGTCACACATATTATTTTATATGCTAGAGAGAATGGACAACCTATTTTTTCAGATTTTAGCTTTGCTCTTCTGTAATGTGAGCATCGAACCCCCATCAATGCTTCTGATCACTTTTTACCGGCAATCTTTCTAGAGTTATTTTCTGGTGTCATGGGTGCTTTTGCAAATTTCAGGGAGGAGAAAAGGAATAAGAGATCCTCAGCTCCGTGTGATTAGCTTTCCGTACCTAACACAAGCCTTGTATTTCAGGGGGAGCCACAGCCCTGCCACGGCAGGCAGAGAGCTGCATGTCGGGGTGCTAACCACAAGGACAGCAGTTTGTAAGCACTGGCCGCATAAGAGTAGAAAGATGAGGCTTTCTTCCCCTGGGAAGAGCTTCAGTCTCAGAAACCTCCAAGGGCAGTTTTTTCTCCTCTTCAGCCAAGTAGCACTGAGTGTGTGCGTGTGTGTGTGTGTGTGTGTGTGTGTGTTGCCTAGCGATCCAGGCTTCTCAAAGACCACCCTTTGAGACAGGCATCTCCCAAGAAGTCAGCAATTTTGAAGTTATTCACTGCTGTCTTGTGACTCTAAACACACTTTGTGACTGTAAGTTTTGCAACTGAAATAAACATAAAGTAAAGAACTTATTCTCTAGATTGAAAGATGGAGCTATGGTAGAAACTTCTAGCAGAAAGGACATATTTCATACATTGTAGATTTTTAGTCTCTGCAATATAAGGGTGTTTCAAAGAGCTATTGGAAACATTCCTTTATCTTTCAACTCTGATTTTCTATGAACGTCATGAATCTCCTTCATAGGTAACAGAATAGGATCTGGATTCTCTATGTAAAATGCTCCACACTAAAACAAAATGCTCCACACTCATTCTCTCCAGAGTGCTCCTCTTGACATGAAATCATTCGTACAGCCATTAGATGGACAACTAATATCTGTAATGCCTGGGAAACTGTAGATTTATAACACCAATGGTGTGAAGTAAAAGATGAACATAGTATGCTTTTAAGACAATGTGTAATCCCTAGTTTTAAAATATAGTATGTGTTTTCTATGCTATACTTCAGTTTACAGAATTCATTATCACTCTTACCTTAGACACATGGATGTTTGCATTCATATGATTAATACTGCCTTTAAGAGCTGATTATTATTATTATATTTGGCTCTAAATAAAAAGTAAATCAGTTCTTAGGTCATTTGTTTTTCCTACAAGAACTACAGGCTTTTTCCTAGATGCAAGGGTGATGAAAAACAGCAAGAAAAAAATTATCACTTTGGGGCAATCCTCTACTTCTGTATCTGCCACTTCTCTGTGGTGCATTCACTTTTCCATCTTCCCCATGTATGAGCCAAGCTCTAGGCCTCAACTCAAGATCCGCATCCTCATTCTCTCTGTGTCCTGCTAGGTATTAATTAATAGGACTAGGAGAAGTCATGTGAGTAATTAGTTGATAAGGCAGTGGTTCTGGAAACATTTTTTAATGGGCAGCTTTTCACTCTTACATAATTCATTTACTTAATAGGATTAAAATGCTAATAGTTAATGATGGTTTGGGCGTTGCCATCATCAGGTCTCATTTACTATCAGATCTAATTTAACATATGTATTCACAGTCTTCCCCAAAAGAGTGATTAATGTGGGCAATCCCCCAGTCTATCAAGGGTGAGAGAGGCATGGCATGGAAACAGCCGTTATTCTCATTTGATGGTAAGCATGTACAAGTCACTGCAATTCACTCTCTTCTTTATCAGTAACTATATGTCATGTTTCATTCATTCATTTATTCATTCATTTATACAGGCATTCCCTGGATTGCAAATCCCCCTTGCTATTCACAGTGCTTTTAAGAATCTATGGATAAGTCAGAGCAAGTAAATACAATCTCTATCATCACTGACTGCATAAGTTGGCCTCAAAATTCAAACCACACTCACTGCCGAATGAGAATGAAAGAGACAAGTCCTTGGCCTCAATGAGATCCTCATCTACTAGGGGAGCAATAAATACATGGATAATGATAAAGAAATGAATCTTTATATTCACATCAGTGGGTGTATCCTACTAGCAATTTTTATCAGTCTATATATTTTGCTTTACCTATTTTAATTTTGACTTAGTTATTATATGGGGCTTTCATTTTCAAGTTTTAAATCTTGTTTTATTCACGGTGCACAATGGGTTTCCAAAAGAAAAGAACCTTATTGCATCAATATTGATAAAAGGTAGAATAAGATACATTTTATCTTTTGTCCATGACAATATAAAATCGGTTGCAATGTAGCATGGTAATTCTTCCAATGTTGTGTAGGGAAAATATTTTTAACTCAAATAGCAGCAAGGGGAATAATAGCAGACTTAAATTACCATCATCATACTACTATTGTAGAAACCCATATTTTCTGTTGCTGTTGTTGCCTTTCAATGGGTTCTGAATCATAAAAATCCTGTGTCCAACAAAAGAAAGCCCTGACCACACCTGCACGAGTCTCACAATTGTTATGTTTGAGCTATTGTTGTAGTCACTGTGTGAGTCCAGTGGCTCTTTTTCATTGACCCTCTACTGTACCAAGCATAATTTTCTTTTCCAGGAACTTTTCTCCTGATAACATGACTGATTTGTCTCACATACTTTTCTGACTATACTTCTCCCCCCTGAAATATTTGTTTATTCTCTTGGCCATCTATTTTAATTTCAATATTGTTCATCTGGATTAGGATTCAAATGCATTAATTCTTATCCAGACTTCTGTATTCATTGTCCAACTCACATTCAAAGATGATAATTAAAATATCAATGCTTCAATCAGTTGCATTTTAGTCCACAAAGTGACGTCTTTGCTTTTTGGCACTTTAAAGAGACCTTGTCCTACCAATTGGCCCTATGCAATATGTTCTTTTGTTTCTTCCCTGCTATTTTCATGAGCCCTGATGGTGTTGTGGTTAAATGCTGGACTGTGCTCTGCATGGCCCACAGCTCTTCAGAACCACCAGGCTGGACTTCAGCTCACCTAACCAGTTAGCATCTCAGACACCCACCGGGAGTCCCTACAAGTCAGCAGTCACTAGATGGCAGTGGGCACTTTCTCATGATTTTGGATCCAAGCAAAACAAAATGACGTCTTTAACAGTTTTCACCTTGTTGTCCATTCTCAAACTATTGTCTGTTCTCCCAATTGTAAGAATTTTAGATTTGTCGACCTTGAGCTGCAGTTCACACTAAAGGTTGTCGTTTTCAGTTTTCATCAGCAAGGTGTTTAATCCTTTTTGCTTTCAAAAACGGTTGTGTCATCTGCTTCTCACAAGTTAGTATTAAGGAATTTTACCAACCCTGATGTTGCGTTCTTTTTCACCTAGCCAATTTTCTTGGATTATATTGAATAAATATGGTGAAGAAACAAAACTCAAATACACACTTTCCCTCATGTTAAACCATCTTCGACTCCAAACTCACTGAAATCAAGTAAATTCTGAGATGTCATGAGTAACCCTGGAGGGCAGAGGAATAGTGTCAGATTGGTCTCTGAGACTGTGAATCTTTAAAGGAGCAGACTGCTTCATCTTCCTCCTTCAGAGAAGCTGGTGACTCCAAACTGGTGATGTTGCGGATATCAACGCAATGATCAATCCACTATGCCATCTCTAAATCATGCCATAATCTTTTATTTGTTCTAAGACCTATTTTTTTAGTCTATGTATAGGTTATGAAAGTGCCAAAATATGCAATGTTCTCTGGAGTTCACAATAATCCATATAAATGAGTGTCTCTGGATAGTCAAAACATAAGTAAAAATCTTGCTAGTAAATTTACTTTTAGCTGATATCCATCTGATATTAACAATGTTATCCTTCATGCCACATTTTCTCCTAAACCTGGCTTCATTTTCTGCAAGAGCACTATCAATATGTCACTGCAACCGGTTTTAAATTATCTTTAAAAAATATACTTGCAGGCTGAGCCCTGGTGGCGTAGTGGTTGTGCACAGGACTGCGGCCCACTGGGATGGAGGTTTGATTCCAGCTCCACGGAGCAAAGGCTGGGCCTCCTACTCCCACCACCTGAGGGCAGTGATGCCCCCCCCCAAAAAAAACCAAAAAAATATATATACTTGCATGTATTGCTATGGATTTTTAAAGATAATTTCCACATATTTGGCACCAACAACTTCAAAAATGAGTCTCTCAGTTGGCCAAGTAGATGTCTTTCATATTTCTTGGCACAGCCTAGAAATTGCTTTCAGTGCTTCATAATCTTATTGACATATTTCAATTTGATATTCTGTCAATTCCAGAAGTCTAATTTTGGGCTAATGCCTTCAGAAGATGTTAGACTTCTTCCTTCGATTTGATTCTTGATCATTTTCTAACTTTTAAAATGGTTGAAAGTTAGCCAATATTTTGCACAATGACTCTTTACTACTTTCTCTTTTGATACCTTATGCATTTTTCAATATTTTTCTTCTGGGTATAATTTCATCTCAATCATGTTCAAACCATTAATGTTCAATGGGTCAAGTTGGTCCATTAAATATTATATCAGTTCAGGTGGCATATATATATGTATATATATTCAAATTTATATATTGGCTATGAATAGAATTATTTTAATTTTATTGAAATTCAAACTGAATTTATATATGAGCAATTGATAGTATGTTTCTTGGAGAGCCTCTGGCCTTGCTTTTGAATGTGAGATTGAGCTTCTCCATCATGGCTTGTCACTGATAGAGACTGTTTGATTCATGTTCATTCACTCTGGCAAAGTCCACTTGTATAGCCTGTTTGTGCTGTTGAAATAACGTATGAAGAAGAAGTCACTGTTCTTGCAGAAAGTGTTCTGAGCTCTCAAGCTTTGATTCTATCACCAGACTTTCAAGCCTCTGCTCTTTTTTATGGTTGTCACATGCCAGTTCTCAGTGATTCTCAGTGCATCTTGATTGCATGTTTGATCAACTTCAGACTGAAGAAATAGGTAAAATTCTTTAATTCCTCCATTGAATTATTTGAGTGGTGGGTACACGTTTCAATAATAGTTATATTAACTGGACTTCCTTGTACATGTCATTGTTCTATTGCTGTTGATGAGATTTTTTTTTTTTTTGTGGCTCATGCCTCAGAAATGGACAGCCTATTTCCTCTTTGTGGTCTGTTTTTAGTATACAAGCTAAGCCGAAGTCTTTTCATCATGGGTGGCCCTGCTGGTATTTGAAATACTGGGGGCATAGATTTCAGCATCACAGCAGCGGTCACATCCACACCTTAAGAAAAATAGACATGTGATGGGTAAAAGGTCATACATTGGAGCAATAAATCGTTGAGCAAATCTCTAACACCAAATAGAGAGAGGTGAGCTGGAGAAAGGATGGGTGTGTGGGAAACAGACTTGTTGCTCTTGAATTTGAGTGGGCAGGAGCCCTTTGGAGCCTTCCCTCTTCTCTTCATTTTCTTTTCACTTTTGCACCTACGTTTCCTCTCTATCTGTAGTCTATCCATCCCACTGGCACGCCACTTCTGTAACTAGTATTAAGTTATTTCTTCAAGTTTATAA
The DNA here is from genome assembly GCA_004026705.1 of Nesogale talazaci. Lineage (NCBI taxonomy): Eukaryota > Metazoa > Chordata > Mammalia > Afrosoricida > Tenrecidae > Nesogale > Nesogale talazaci. The sequence goes on along the minus strand of PVJH01003839.1, from coordinate 16,068 downwards.
CTTTGGGGACCCAAGAAGGCCTCTCTTATTCTTTTAAAAATTAAGATAGTAGAAAAATTTTTATAAAAGTAGAGAAATGAGAATGCTTTGGTTAAAATAACAGATTATCTTTACACCAATTAATTATTCCTACAAAACATTTTATTACTGCTAAGAGAACACACACAAATACTACATTTAATTATTATTATGGATTTATATATGTACACTCATATGATTATATGTACATAGTTATATACATCTGATTATATGTATATAATTATAGCTAAGAATTAAATAAATTGATGGATAGTTCCACCTAATTATGGAATACTTCATGTTGGAATAAAATATATATTATTTAACTTGGGTCAGGAGGATGCTTAAAATGAACTAACATAGTGTGTAATTCATCTTCAACTCACAGTGCCTAGTGCAGAGCCTGGAAAATTTTAGCCCTTCAGTAGCTGCTAGTTGAGCTGAATTACTTGAACAGTGCTAAACTGACATTTCTTACTTCAGTTTAAAAGATATGAATCTTAGAATCATAGTTATTTTAAATGTATATCCTAATGCTCCACCTTAAACAAATTATATTTTAACCCCATCTCATCTGAGTATGTTATATTTTAACTTATATATTATATCTGCATTTATGTTATGAAGTCCTACATGGGGTTAACATTTCTTTTCTGGGACTATTGGGAGGACTACTTTTCACTCTATTTTAATGTCTAGTAAAATGCTCTTTTGTTCACTATGCCTATTTCAACTACTGGACGGAGAGGTGGGAGGTAGAGAGGTTTCTACAGTAAGATGAGGATATAAACTAGTATAGGTTAGCTTTTGAAATTTGAGTATTGTGTGTCTTGCTTATTTCCAAGGAGCAGCAAATCATTCACGGGTTATAAAGTAAATGGCAATATAAAGTAATATTCAGAAATAAAATCAGACATATCTTATCCAGCTCCTACTTTGCAAATGCTGTTTCTGGAAAAGCTACAATGCTGGCCCGCTGGGCCTCACCCTGCTTTTCCACTCTTCATGTGAAGACTGCTTACTGCTGCTGCTGCTGCTGCTGCCAAAGTTTCCAGGCTGAGAAGAGTTTGTGACTGCATTTGAAAGACCTCCACCTCGAGGGTGGGGGTGACAGGCTGACTGCCAAGGCTGATCGCCGGCACTTCAGAGCTTTGCCAGATCATATTTGAATTTGTGCTTTATAATATTTTCTGGTGCCTGATCTGTTTACAGTCATCTCACTGCCCTCCTCAGAATGCTTAGTTTGGCCTCACAGCACGTTCTGTAGGGCACACACCCTGACTGCGCGGCTGCTGTGGCGCGACACCGATGCTTAAGGGCTGCGAGAGGGCAGGGGTCGTGAGGGAGTGTTGATCTTCCTGTCTTGCCATTTCCTGTTGAATTGGCTTTAGATGTGAAACATGTATCTTTGGCATGTCACAACAGACCTGTGATGTTTTTGTAAATTTGGAAATATGTTATTCTTTCTCAAGCAGACATGTGAGTAGGAGTGACAACTTGGCAGGAGAAGTCAGGTGTAGTGTGTTTGAGTGGCTTTATTGTTCTGAAATCACTTTATTACAACATTTCAGTCTCCAAATAAGCATTTCAGGACTCTTTCCAACTCGGTCATTAAATTTTTTCTGACCCCAGAATCCTTGTGATGTCAGAGCACCTATATTTGTGATAAAAAATGTGCACACAAGTCTCATTGTTCAGTCAGGGGTTCAGTTTGATACAGAAAACAGTGTCTTATAAATTCTGTGGCCCAGGGCTGAGCCCCGGTGGCTTAGAGGTTGTGCGCGGGACTGCAACCCACTGGGAGAGAGGTTCAATTCCAGCAGTGGGGCTGGGCCTCCTACTCCCACCACCAGAAAGCAGTGATGCCCACACAAAAAATAAATAAATAAATAAACAATAAATAAATAAATAAATTTGGTGGCCCTCTTACTGAAGTATTTTCAGTACTTTTGTTGGCTTTTCTGATGTTTTATCTAATAATACCTAATTGTGTTTCTGTGATTATGTTGTGTCTATAAGATATCAGAATATGAAAGAACTTCTTAAGAAAAAATTGTTTATTTTGGCATCAAAAAGCATCTAAATATATAATGCATTATCAAAGTTAATATAAAGTAAGACCATGTGCTGGCATTAAAATGATTTCCAGTGAAATGAAATCTTTTATTGATAACAGTAAAAATAGTGCTCATTTTCATTGCTTAAAAATTAAATGTGCAGTCTTTAAAAGCAGATAGCTTAATACTTAATACTTTTGAATCATGGTACTCTACATTTCTGCTTCTATGAAAGAATTATAATTTATTCATATTATAAATTTTATTTTTCAGGAATTACATAGTGTTCAGCATAACCTTGCTTGCAGAGTTGTAAAGTTTGCTGTCTTAGTTTCTTTTTGGGGGGGAGGGGCATCACTGCCCTCTGGTGGGAGTGGGAGACCCTGCTCCTGGAGAGCTACTGCTGGATCTGAACCCCTAAGCTAGTGGGCCGCAGCCCTTCATTTAACCACTATGCCACCGGGGCTCAGCCCCGCTGTCTTAATTTCTTTAAGCAAAATGTATAGTAAATAAGATGCAATATTTGCAATACAATAAATGTGGCATTTATGTCTTTAAAATACATTGCAGGGCTAATTAAGAATAGGTTATAAGTGACTACATTACAGACTTCAGTGTGTTTAATTGCTCTGTAGTGTGATGCCCTTTTTTTTTTAACTTTCAAAGATAAGGACAAATACTTTAGATATAAATTAAAATGAAATTTTGTCTAATTGTACTTTCCTAAAATGTCCCCATCATATATTTCTAGATCATACACACATACAGGCTTAATACAATGGTTCTCAACCTTCCTAAGGATGTGACCCTTTAATATAGTTCCTCATGTTGTGTTGACCTCCCAACCATAATTTTTTTTTTGTTGCTACTTCATATCTGTAATTTTGGTACTGTGAGGAACTGGGCAATCCCAGTGAAAAGGTTGTTTGACCTCCAAAGGGTTCACAACCCACAGGTTGAGAATCGTTGGTTTCAGATGTGTCAAAAATTGATGAAAATTAAGCCACTAAATTATTACTTGGGGGTGGTGTGTAACCCTCTCGGACATCACAAAGGTGACATCACCTGTAGACAACGCAGCTACCTATGAGGCAAAAACCATACCTGCCCCAAGTCTTTTTCCCCTTTCACAAAGGTCACAAAGAAGACATGATGATGGGCTCTGAGAAACACTCAGGACACCATCCTTCCAATCTGGAGTGCTCAGCCCTGCCCAGAGACATGTCATTCTCTGATCCTCAGTCCCTCAGTCATGGGGTCCCTTGCTTTTGTCCTTCTAGGGAAGGGTGACAAACTTTCTTTTTTAAAATCATTTTATTGGGGGTTCGAACAGTGCTTATATCCATTCCTCCATCCATCCATGCATGTGTCAAGCTCATTTGTACATTTGTTGCAATCATCATTCTCAAAACATTTTCTTTCTACTTAAGCCCTTATTATCAGCTCAATCCCCCATGCCCCTTCTCCCCTTCCTCATGAATCCTTGATAATTTTTAAAGTATTAGTATTTTTTTCCTATCTTAAACTGTCTGAGATCTCCTTTTACCTACTTTTCTTTTGTCTATCCTCCAAGGAGAAGGTTATATGTAGATCCTTATAATTGGTTCCCCTTTTCTAGCCCACCTTTGCTCCACCATCCTGGTATCGCCCCTCTCACCACTGGTACAGAAAGCACTGGTGATCAGTGTGCACAGGGCACACCCAAAGGTGCCCCAACAAGTCTCCAGTGTGAAAGCACTCATCTCGACTTGTTTGGGCCAGAAGCCCAGTGCTCTGGGGTATAACTGCTGCCTCTGTTACCGCTGCTTCTCTAACCCATTCCTGGTTTGCCACCCCATGAGCCGGAGAAAGGAGCAGTTGTGCTTACACCTCCATGCCAAGGTCATGCTTCTCTCCTGCCTCTGCATTACTATTAATCATAGTGAGGCCCCCATTCTTGCTTTTCAGATGACTCATTTTATACCTAGAAAAAAGGCAATACTGAACAGGCCCTTAATTAGAGTGCTCTGCTCACTGTTTGTTTATGTATACCCAGTCATTTGGAGGGCACTACAAAGATGATGGCTGAAAGAGCCATACCAAGTAAATTCCCTTCATTGCGATACTATGTTACTTTCAGAAGAGATGGTTTTGACTGCCTTATGCTTCAGTATCTGTGCTCATAAGACTTTGACCAAAAGTTTTTGAGAGTTAACATATTGATCAGGACCCAGTAACTAATTTGGCATTATTTTAAAATGCCCCAAACACTGCGCCTGACAGTAAAGATTCACGTTCATCAGGAATTCTAATCCAGGAATAATGTGAAGATAAAGGTGAGCTATTGTTGAAAATATTTAAAAGCTTTTAAATTATTCTTTATTATTAAATGTGATTATTACTAAATTAGAAATAATAATTTAGCAAGTGTCTGTTAAATATGAATTAAGGAAGGCCACCTTAGCCAATATCTCAAATTAACATTGGCTTCAGTGATATGTAAATCCATGCTTTTCTCTCAGTGACACTCCAAGCAGTGTCGTCTGATGGGACTGTGGGGGCCTGCACTGGTGATAATCCAGGCTCCTTTTATTGTGTTTTGAAGGCAGCGGCAGCAGCAGTTTTTGCTTGTGATTTTGAGATGGCTGTGCTAGGTTTTCATATTCCCTCTGGGTTCTTCTACACGGCATCCAAGAGAAAAGATGTAGTGTCTTCAAATTCGGGGCCTGGCGATTCCACACCTCACTCGCGCTTTTGGGCCATTTATTGGTCAGAAAGTGCTGCAGGAACAACATGCAAGTGCTTAGCTGCCGACTGGAAGTTTCATGGGGGTGGGCATTCATGCCCATGCAGCGACCCAAGGAAAAAGTCGTGGCAATCCTCTAGAGAGCAGAGCTTTATGGGAGTGGGAGACCTGATGTTTGGGTTTGCTTTGGAACTGCTGTGCTGCGGGTTACAGTTTGGCCTGTGATTTGCATTGTGGACAGTTGGAAACTAACAACAGCTCCATGGGGGAAACAAGGCGCTTTCTTACCCGCCCCGCGTGGTCCCCCACACACCCACACACAAAGAGTTAACAGTCTCCGAAACCCACAGGGATCCTTGTGGCTCAACACTGAGTCCATGACCCTGAATGTGGTGAGTGGGACTTGAGCTCCCTAGAGGAAAGTTCTATTCTGTCACCTGTGATTGCTATGAGTGCAATACAGTCAACGCTTCTGGAAACCGCTGCAAAGGGACTGCGTGAACTGCAGTCTTGAGATGGGCAGACAAGCTCTACTCCGGTTCTGAAATGTTAGGAAGAAGAGATGTTTCAGAAAGAATACAGTGTCTGACAGGTAAGTCACACATGCTTACTAATAATTACCATGAAACCTTGTATAACTTTGGGAAGTAGTTTTGTGTTTCCTGATTTGTGAAAACTGCCCAGAAAACTTTCCTCTAACTACTTTAGTGGACTAACTCTCACTACACCTTTAGTATTTCTTTATTTTCTTTCTTTATTAAATATTTTATGGGGGCACCTTACATCTCTTATCACAATCCATACATTCATCCAGTGTGACAAGCAATTTGCACATATGCTGCCATCATCATTTTCAGAGTGTTCTCTTCCCAATTGAGTCCCTGATTTCACTTCCCCCTCCCTCCTTCACGATACCTTGATAAGTTATAGATTATTATTTTCATGTCTTACATCATCCTCTGCTGCCCCTCACTCACTTGTCCATTATACATCCCCCTGAGAGGGGGTATAGATTGAACCTTGTAATAGATTCCCTTAGTATTACTTTAAAATTATATTTTTTCTATGAAGCATTTTTTTAATAATGAATATGTTCATCCACTCTGATTCCATAAAAAATGTGTGCATTTTCTTTTCATTAAAATTATACGAGTGTTTTAATTCTTTCAATACTTAACTTTTAGACAAACCAACCACTCATTGCAAAGTCTCGCTGCCAGTGAGTTGATTCTGACCCACGGCAATGTTAGAGGAAAGTGAAGAGCTGCCGAGGTGTTTCCAGGAAAGCAAATCTTTATGGAAGTAGAAAGGCCAGTCTTTGCGTTTGCTCTTGATATTTGGTTCAAGGAACGCTACCTTGTCCAGAAATTTCCAGTAGGTAAAATAAAGAGAAAAGATGAACTGCCTTGCATGTCAGCACCACACCCCTTCAGGAGTCCCGTTCAAGGGAGGTAATTGTATCCTTGTCCTATGACAGCCTGCGTGAATGTAGAGGCCTCCACCATGTGCACCTTTCTAACATGGACAGGAAATGAAATTGTCAAAGTTGAGCATTATTTAATAAGATTCTGTGTTTATTTTTTACATACTATAGAGTATTAAATATACCACTTTAAGAAATGAGATGTCTAAGATATTTAGTGTGAACCATATCTGTTTCTCTCTGGGAAAGCTAATGTGGTATAAATTGTTAGATGGAGATAGGTAAGGAGAATGAGAGAATTGATAAAGTGTAAGAAGGGAACAGACTTTAACATGACCTAAGTATATACACTTAGGTCACATCGCTGTGTCTCGTCTGTCTGTGTGTTTGAAGTGGAGGCACGGTGGTCCCAGGTGAGCAGGTGCAGGGCGGGGCAGCACTGTGCTCTGTTGCACTCAGGGTCCCTACAAGGTGGAACTGAAACAGCAAGTGGAGCTGGAAACCTTTTTATGTATACATAAGATATATTGGTAACTGGGGAGTAGTTTATTCACTTTATATGATCCCAGCATCAATCATCTCTATATTTCGTCATATTTGGAAGATGTTATTGGAATCTCTTATATGATATGTAACTATACATTTGCATGTTTTACCCATACTGCTACAGTCTATTCTGACTGATAACCAAAAGTCACAACCAAACTCACTGCCAACAAGTCGTTCTCACAGTACTTCAGGAGAGGGTTTCTGAGGCTGTAAATCCGGATGGAAGCTGACAGCCTGCTTTCTCCTGCAGAATTTCTGGTGGGTTTGAGCCATCAGTCTGATGCTTATTTAACCCATAGAGCTATCTGTGTGTGTCAATATATACATAACTTATAAAAGTAAAAGTAGTTGCAATATTAAAATGGAATCATTCATGGATATAGATGAACCTACTAAAACTTATCAACTTGGTTGCAATTTTGCTTTATGTTAATATAATTACCAAATATATAGAAATTGATTTTTGTGATATATCTGCCAAATTAGTGTATATAAAAATTCTGAAGTTAGTAAAGGAAAGCCAGGCTTTATTAACAGCCCTGTTTAGTATAACCTCTAAATTTATGGGAGTGTTCTATAAATTTACCCTGTTCAATATGATGACCTATTTATTTTTGAGAATGTAAATGTTACTGTTTCAACTATAGAATTAAATTTCCATTTAATTGAAATCATTTAAATATAATGTACCTGTAAATAACAATATTTACTTTTAATTATCAGAAACATTAAACATTTTTTTATCTTCAGAACATTGCTATTGAGCTTGAGACATGAGGATGAATTTTCATTTGGATATATATTAAATGATTAAATTACAAAATCTGTGACATTTTGTAAAATGTTTTAAAATCACTTTAAAATATTTTCTATTTAGTGTTAAAACATTTCTAAATTTAAAATTCAGTTATTTAAAAACTCCACTCCAAATGGACACAATGACATATTAGGTAGGGATACATATTTTGAGTAATATGGGGGGTGCCCCCCCCAAAAAAATCTAAGTAGTGCTGGGAAGAGTGTAACTTTTATAGGACACATTTCCCTCCTAGAGTATGAAGCAACTCGCTCTGAGTTAGTGCACCCAGGGGCATCACCTGGGAGGGTTCTCTCTGGTCACAGTGAATTTTTTTTTATTAAAGCAAACCTTGTTCCTGCTCAGCATAAATACTGCAGAAACTGTTGTGATGTTGAACACAACTTACAAAGATAGTGCTAAGGGAAAAACTCAAGTGTATAGGTGGTTTTCTCAGTGAAAAAAAGGTGAAAATGTTGATTGATGACAGACCTCATTGTAGACAATCCACAACTTCCTGAATGAACAAAAATGCTGACTGGTGGTATATTTGGAGTTGTCCACCAGGTCAGACCCTTAATCAAGCTTTCTACTTAGTGGTTCAGAAAAGACTCCAAAAGAGTGTGTGACCAACAAGGCCTGATTTATGGCCGACCGGGGGCTGCTTTTGCCACCACGGCAATGCACCTGCTCATGCAGACACCTCCGGATGGCAGTTTGGGGCTTAAAACAGCATGGTTTTCTTGCCTGCACATCTTACTCAGCTGAGCTCATTCTCTGTCGTTCCCTTTTGTTTCTGTATATGTAGGGGGGCATGAAAGGAAACATTGATTTGATGACACAGACGCGGTGAAGGAAAAAGCGAGGGAGGTGCTGTCAGTCCTTCAAACCAATAAGTTTGAAAAATATTTCCAGGAATAGAATCACAGATTTGACAAATCTATTATGTGTAATGGAAGGGGCCCTCAAGATGCTAAGGTTGCTTTGTAAATAACAAGAGAAAGAAAAGAAAATCTACATATATAGCTTTGGGAAAATAAAACTCATTTTTGGAAGGGTACCCCTTTGTATATCATATTCTTCTGATAAGCATCAATTCAGACTAAAATCCATAACCTATCCCATCCATACTATTATTTTAAATCTTATTTTGTAGAAAAGGAATAGAAGCAAACAAACAACACCAATAAAAATAAACTCAGTCTCAACTTGAGGAAAACAATTGTATTATCTGTTCTAAAGTGGAACAACTTAGGTGTTAATGGGGGGTAAATGTTAGCACTGGAACTTACTGCATTTAAACTAGATTAAAAATAATTTCCACTGAAGAAATGTCTTATTTTAAGTAAGAGTCTGGAACATCAAACCTATTAGATTAAAATCGAAAACATTAAATGATTAGCAGATAGCAGATGGCAACGCACGCAGGTGCTGTGGCTCATTGCTGACTGCGACAGAGGTACAATCAGACGAGAGGCAAATGGGAACATTTGCAGTCAGTGCCTGCTCTGAGGGGAAAAAAAAGAAGGAAAGATGGGGGCAGGCGGTGGAGGAAAGCTGTCTGCAATCAGTTACAGTTGACTGCAACAAAAATTAGTTTCCAGGGATCAAAGGAAATGAACGGCTGACCAGCACAACCAGAATATCCCACAGTGTGTTAAATATTTATCCCTGAGCCACTCTGCCTGGCACAATCGAAATCCTGGCCCATTTACACTCAAATAGCTCATCAGTAATTAATTTGGCATGTCATTTTGCATAAAATTAGCCATTAATATTAGTCTCCATGCATTATATGGAACTTTTTTCACCCAAGTATTCACTCTCCCTTTCTTCAAAACAGGACAAAGTGGTCATTTTATGTTTTGTTCGGGACTTGGATCATATATCATAAAGAAGGGATGAAAGACACCCACCAAAAGCAACCTCAGGGAAGGAGATAGCCAAGTTTATCGGTGCAATTTATTGGAGATTTTTCAAGGTCACGGCTGCTTTTCCCCTTCGCTGCGTCCTATTATGAGCACTGTAATATGAATAGATGGCCCAGGTCAGTCTCAAGGCCTTACGAACTATTGAGGGCTGTTCATGATATTTTCTAATCTTTTAAATGGGTCTCTCTCAGGATTTAACTCGTTCCAAATCGAACCTCTGCAAAACAGATCATTATGTCTGAATCATGTCTATCATCTTTTAAAATTAATCACTTTTGAAATTAAACACATTATATTCAAAGGAGCAACCATGGACTTCGCTATCCTGAAATTATAAGTTCCTCATTTGGTCTACCTTGCACGGACTTCAGCTTACTCAATCACTTCGCACCATGTATGTTAGAGATCTTCATCTGATTGTTTTAATCAGCCCTGTTTGGGCTCTAATTCATAGTAACCTTATGATTACCAGATCAAAAGTTTCCCGAGGCCTATGCCATTTTCTGGAGTGTCAAATGACACTCAGCTAGGTGAAGTGAACTCTAATTTGCATACAGAAAACGTGTATACCCAATTTTCTTAATGTTGTTGGTGATGTTTTCTTTGAAACCTATCTTTGGAGTCGATGTTTTACAATAGATTATTTAAATAAAGTTGACTTCTAAGGTTTCTTTCTGCTGCACTTTATGAAAATTCCACTAAGCAATATTTGATGGAGGCTATTGTAATATATGTTTTGTTTCTTTTCACCAGCATGAACTAAAGCACCAAAGTGGATGCAGAAAATGATTCAATATTGTTCTACCGCAACCTGTAGGGAAACTTCCCACAGGCTGTTCTGGGTTCTAATCTTTATTCTGTTCCTCTGCGGTCCTTATGAGTTGGAGTTCACTCTATTGCAGTTGGGTTTGATCTTTTCTGAAGTAGACAGTCATCTCTTTCTCCCAGAAGCCGGTTATTGGTTCCAACTGCCCAAGCAATTGAACACTTTATTACTGCAACAGGAATCTTCCAAGATTAATTGCTCTTCCAAGCAATGTGGTGGCCATTGTCTCTAACCTGTCACCCCAGGTCCCCTCAACTGCTCTCAATCTCAGTTGTCTGTTGTAGCCTCTCCATCGTTTTCTTGTTCAGTTTCTGTCCTCTGTAATGGCATCCTGACAGAGAGCTCTGGCAGGAAAGTGGAGCATGAGAGACAAGACCGGTAGCTCTAATTCTAGTGTCGTTGTTACTGGATGCGTAATAGGAGCGCCCGGGTGGGGTAGGGTGTTGGGCTCCTCTTAGCAAGTTCAGTGGTCCTCACCTTCTCCGAGGGAGTAAGATAAGGTCCTCTACTCCCAGAAACAGACACTTAGTAGCAGTTATATTCTGTCCTATAGGGTCAAGAGAAGTCAGAATTCACTAAATGGCCATGGGATTGAGTTTCAGGTGAAGTGTTTAAGGTGAAGTATGTAGTTGGAGTGAGGCACATCCCTAAGCAGGTAGAGAATCATGTAAGTCCTAGAGTCACCTGTGAGATGCATGATACTACACACATTTGTTACCTTAAAAACAAAAATCTTGGGGCTGAGCCCCGGTGGCGTAGTGGTTGTGCACGGGACTGCGGGCCACTGGGACGGAGGTTCAATTCCAGCAGTGGAGCTGGGCCTCCTACTCCCACCACCGGAGAGCTGTGATGCCAAAAAAAAAAAATTAAAAACAAAAATCTTGGAATCAATAAAGGAAGATAACTTGCTCATAATTAAAGGAGTCAGGACTCAAAATCAAGTCTGCTTAATTCCTCATATGTACACAAGTTCATTGACAGTTATGTAATGTTTATTAATAACATATGTCTTCATCACATATAAAGAAAACATTATTTTGTCTCCAAATAAATCACCTAATAAAAAAGAAGAGGGAATTCTAAATTTCACAATTGCATTCTGTACAATTTCAAGTTTGGGATACCATACAATTTTATATTTTTTCATTTTCCTCTTAAAGCAAGGATGAGATGTGCCTTCTTTCCCAACACATTCTTTGCTTTTTTAGTTTTTATTGTAGCACAGGCGTGAGTGCAATGAGCACATCATCAGTTTTAAATTTGACAGGACATTCACCTTTTGCTTGCAATGTTTCCATGGTGATTCCTGGATGCATGGTCATTTACCCGCTCGCTCCCCGTATTTCTGGTCCCCATTCCTTCTTCTTCACTAACTCTTTCCAATTGTGCCCTTAAGTAAAGGCTGCACTTTAATTTTGTAACAGTTGATTATTTTAGCACAGGGATATGTGCAGCTCCAGTTTTTTGGGCATGCTCCCAGTCCCAATCTGATCAGTAAGTCCATTCCCAATACCTTCCCCCTGTTCTTCAGCTCAGTGCTGACCACTGCTCTCAATGCCAGGCGGGCTTCCGTTGCTTAGCGATCCTAAAGTGAACTCACACATTCAACTTTCACTCTCTCCTTGCTAGACTGTCTGATGCGGACGACTCCGTCAAAACCTGACCAGCTTGAGACTAGCACGCAGTCTCCACTGAAGAGTGGTTGTGGTACACAAAGTCTGTCATCAGCAAATCAAATTTGTCATTTCACAGAAGTTCTTTGCTTCTGAGTCAACAGCTCTAATTTCCTAGGAGAAGGAGAACATTCCATTTCTGATATACGCTGCCTTCTGATGCCATTCCTTATTCTCATTTATCTGTGAAGCTTTACCTCTATAGAGTGTCCTTTAATTGTATCCACTAGTTTCATTGCTCCTATAATCATAATGAGACTGGTGATGACAATGAGGAACTACATAACTAATACCAGATACAAGGTATTGATTTGCATAGTCTGTACATTTTGGACTTATGTATTCTTCACACTAGCTCTTTAAGGCAAGTACTGCTATCTCTATTTTAGAAATGAATCATCAGAAGAAAGACACCTCACTTGTATTGGCCACACAGGTAGATAGAGTGATAGAGCTGCGAGTTGAATGGAAACAGTGAGTCAACATTCATCCAAGTACCCTCTACCTGATACTTCCTCTACTCTCCCGGCTCAATTATTAACTTGCCACCATATTTTTATGTTACCAAGAGCAGATTCAGTGTCCCACACTTTTATCACCCCTTTAGTGGCTAACAGGCGACACCACTACACATCCTCCTGGAGACTCTGACTTTCCCTCCACGTGGGATGCCATTCACTGATCATGCGGTGCCTCTGATCTCTGCATTCCGCAGTAGGCAGGTGGGCAGAACAAAACTCAAAGGCACATGTACTGATCTCCCACACACCAGCGGACTCATTTGAATGGCTCTCTGCTCCTGGCTGGACTCACATGTCTTGGGTTCAGACTAGAGATCTGAGGCACTGCAGGAAGATCCTGACAATGCAGAACCCCATGAGCAGTGTGTCTACTCCATAAAATGTTGCTGCAGTTAGTGTACTATCCCCGTTGCTCCTGTACACTCGGAAGGGCAGCTTTTCTAATGTCACTGGACTTCTTATGCCTGAATCCACTCTATGTAAAATGCAATCGGTATGATAAGGAAAGTTACTTTTATTTAATGTATCAGAAAAACCAGTAGTCTGTTCTACCTTGTGACTTATTGGTGCATCGGGACAACCTCTTTTACTTTTCAATATATGGGCTAACATATTAACCATGATGTTGGAACTAACTCACAAAGTACAAGGTGCATGCTGAGAACAATCATAACCGCAAAGTATATGCGGACTAAGAAGTGATGTGCTGGAAAACCTGAAAGGAGGTTTGGGGAACATAGTCAATAAAGTATGTTCTGGAATGATCACCTTACAAGTTAAACTTTTGGAAATTAGTCAAGATACCTGCATTAGGGAATGTAGTTCAGGCCACAGTGGTGACAGCCAAAGGGAAACTTGATTTTATATAAATGCGCAGCCAGTTTTTGCTCTTTGAATTAGGCATCAACATGTCAACTCATTTTATCAATAGATCTGTAACTAGCAACTGAAAGACACTGGGTTATAGACAATGTCTACCCAAGAAACAGAATGGAAATCGGGATCATATACGTGACTGATGACTTCTTGTTGTTATTATTGTTAGGTAACACTAAGTCAATTCCAACTCACAGCTCAACGGAGCAAAATCCTGCTCTGTCCTCTGCCATCCTCCCTCATGTCCCCTTGCTCAATCTCAAGGCTGCAGCCACTGTGTCAATCCATCTCATCGATGTTAGTAAGAAAAAGCATGTAGGTGCCATGATTGTGACAGCCAGAAAGAAGATGACAGCTTGGGGAGGTGGGCTGCCTTCTACTTACTCAATATATTTCCCTTGTATTTGAACGGAAGCAAGCATAACACTTATCATATGAAAGAAACTATTGACTTCCAAATGAGTAGGACAATAATTTCAAGATGAGGAAATAGTATTTAAGTTTTAGCTGTAGTAAGTATAACTAGCATGCTTGTCTGATTCTGATTAGCATTCAGTTGCAAATCATACTGGATACTGCACTTATTGTGTCCATCCTGGAGCCTGCTCTTCTTCAGGAGGCTAGAATGACTGTGAGAGACAGAGAAAAGGTGATTTCCTGTGGGAAGAAGGGACGTCTGTTTGCCAAGCAACCATGGCGAGGGGAAGAAAAAAATCAATCACCTGGATAATTCGGCTTCGCGACATCTGGTAGGACTAACCTTCTTCCTGTGACACCCCACACTGAGGGAGCCGACTGCGTTTCCTTATGTAACAGCCCATATGAGTCAGATTTTCCCCTTGTGAATTTCATTTACTGGCAATGTCAAGTACAAATCCTTATTAGTCCACAGCCAAGCGCTATGTAAACCTCTTTAATCACCTAATTGTCTTGCCAAGGAGAAGTAGTTCTAGTTGGTAGAATAAAATTCCTGAACTGATTACAGCAGTATTGTCTACCCTTCCAGATGAAGAAACCCCATAGAAACAAAGATTTGGAATTCACTCACTGTCCCGGCTTATTTATTATTGACTCTCGGTCCCTTTATTTTATGTTTCTTTCTTTGTGAAATAAGTTTTACCTTTCTGAACTGTGACTGATTAATTATACCACAACACATTAGGATGGGATTTTTTTTCAGAATAAGCTATATTTCAGAAAGACTTTGTGATATATAGATAAGCTTATCTTGACATATGGAATGATTTAAGAGACAGAGACAGCAGCATCTCCCAGGAAAAATGATCTCCATGCCTTCACTGTGAGCTTGCCAAAATTTGTCAAGAGAGAAAAGTAAAGCTACCTTCAAATTCTATGTATAGCCATCGTTTCCAAACCTTCACAGTGAGCTTTTTATTGTTTGCAGTGCCTGATGCAAATTTCTCTGGCTATTCAAAACCATCGAGGTATAGCAAAATCGCAAGGTACTCCGGCAAGGTGGTAGATGTAAGCAATCATGTAATTGTATAAAACTTGCCCCTGATGGGTTTAAATTGAAGGTATGAAAAAATAGTTCAGGATCTAAAGAGGGCCCAAGCCCAGACCAGGAGCAAGAAACCACCCTTTAATTTGGAAAAGGCCAGATGACAGCACCGAGGGAAGCAAAGGAAATATAGTGATGCTAAGACCTTGAATATGCCAATGCGAATAAAGAATTAGGTGACAGTGGGTTGCTCTTAGCCTTGTGAAAAGAGACATGATGAGTCTACGCTGATTCAGCCTTTCTTGATCTGACGCTTGGCAAACCCGATATCCCTTGTAACGCTGGCTCTTTGGGATTGCTGTGCCAACCCTTTGGGGTCTCCTCCGCACTTCCCTCTTTCCCCTACGTTAATGCAGCAGAAACCCTCCATTGGGGATCACCTTTCATCAACCCTTTGTTAAAGAGTTTTTGCTGGACATAAGCTATGGTTGTGAGTAGTTGCTGGAGATGCGCCCTGCCGAGAGGGAGTTAGCTCCTCCCAAAGTGCAAAGAACTCCCGGAGTCCAGCAGTCCTTTTTTGCCACTGTCAGCATACATGAGCAGCGATTACTGTTAGTGTCGTTTTGTAACATTGGCCATATTCCTCAATTAAAAGATTAGGAGAGGAATAGAGAGTGTTAGTCAGGGTGACTGGTGCAGAGCATGACAGCAAGCAAGAGAACCTTTGCAACAGTCTACAGATCTTGGAGGAAGCACCACTAACTGGTGTCATCGCAAAATTTGCCACAGGTGTCCACGTCAGTCCCTCTGGGGGATATTGCATTTAGTGGCTGCGTCTTTCCACAAGGTCTTTATTTTAGCTGAAGACCAATGTGCTGATATAATGAGGCAAATGTATAGTGGCTTCCACAAACTTGTAGACATGAGGCATAGTAATTGGACCTACAAATATCTAAGCAGCCTAATGAACCAACTTTATCTGTGTCCATGCGGCGAATATTGGTTAGATGATGAAGAGTGGGAGTGGAGCAGTTCTGTTAAGATTTCATGTTGTGTGTTAGAGTATCTGTTGTATGATGAATTCTAGGGAAGAATAGAAACTCTTGAAGTAATTCTCAAGAAAAGGAGGCATGTGGTCATGTAAAAAGAAGAAGAAGCAATCTCATATTCTAAGTATATCTATTTTAGAAAGCAATGTCTATCAGAAATAT